>LNAC01000076.1:1324238-1338259 GCA_002007465.1 Ailurus styani | reverse complement strand
CCCGGGGGCCGCCCCCCCCCCCCCCCCCCCCCGGCCACAGTCACTGGAATCAGAGGAATTTTTTCTAGGTGGAATACGAAGGCCTTGATGAAGAGAACATCTTAATGTGTTTGTTTGTTTGTTTTCTTCTAGATTTGTCGGTGTCAATGCATCTGACATCAACTATTCCGCGGGCCGATATGACCCTTCAGTCAAGACCCCCTTTGACGTAGGTTTCGAAGGTGTGGGAGAGGTGGTGGCCTTAGGCCTGTCTGCCAGCGCTAGTTACACCGTGGGCCAAGCGGTGGCTTACATGGCGCCCGGCTCCTTCGCTGAGTACACAGTGGTGCCTGCCCGAGCGGCGGCTCCCGTGGCCTCCCCGCGGCCCGAGTATGTCACCCTGCCAGTAAGTGCTACCACTGCATACATCAGCCTGAACGAGCTCGGAGGGCTGTCGGAAGGGACAAAAGTTTTGGTGACGGCGGCAGCTGGGGGGACAGGCCAGTTTGCCGTGCAGCTTGCAAAGAAGGCCAAGTGCCATGTAATTGGCACCTGCTCTTCCGATCAGAAGTCTGCTTTTCTGAAATCCATTGGCTGTGATCGTCCCATCAACTATAAGACCGAGGCTGTGAGCGCTGTTCTGAAGCAGGAGTACCCCAGAGGTGTGGACGTGGTCTATGAATCCGTCGGGGGCGCCATGTTCGACTTGGCCCTCGATGCCTTGGCTGTCAAGGGGCGCCTGATAGTCATTGGCTTCATCTCCGGCTACCAGACTCCTACTGGCCTTTCCCCTGTGAGAGCAGGGACATTACCGGCAAAACTGCTGAAGAAATCTGCCAGTGTCCGGGGCTTCTTCTTGAACCATTCTCTTTCTAAGTATCAAGCAGCCATGGACCACTTGCTTAAGATGCACGCGGGTGGAGACCTGGTCTGCGAGGTGGACCTTGGAGATGGGTCTGGAGAGGGCAGGTTTATTGGCCTAGAGTCTGTATTCCGGGCTGTTGATTATATGTACATGGGAAAAAACACTGGAAAAATTGTAGTTGAATTACCTCACTCTGTCAACAGTAAGCTGTAAAAACAGAACAATGACATAAATCAAAGGAGAAAGAAAATGGGCACTTTATTCCTCGGAATTACTCAAATCAAGTTATTTGTAGGTGGCTAATGGGTATGATATTTCTTAAAACAAAAGTCAGGTGTTAATGAATAAGTTTCTCTTTTGTTTTGGTTTTGGGTTTTTTTTTGTGGGTTTTTTTTTTGCCCCTCCCTTGAAAAAAATGCTAATAAAAACTTCTCTCAATGGCTCCGGGGTAAAACCGTTATATTCAATTCTTTGGTCATGGACAGTCTCATTCCAGATTTTATTGTTCCAGAGAATTAAATTAATTCCTGATGCAAGATCTGATCAAATCAGTATGTCTTCAGCTTGATGAGATTTTAAAATCAGTCTTGAAAATAGTCCACAAATTCTTTACTTTGAGAGAGTTTGGTCTTAGGCTAATGAGCAGTTAATAAATGAGAGAGAGAACAGAAAGGCAGCCATATATTTTCAGAGTCCATATTCCCAGGAAATGGCCCTTCCTTTTCTATAAATCACCAACTAGCTAAATAGAAATTGGGAGGAATTCTCCCAAAACTCTGATTTTGTTAGGTCATTAGAAAAATGACTATTTGGACACAGACCTATTTTTTTAAAAGCATCTATTATTTAATGCTTTACGCACAATTATCCCAGTGAGGCCTGTGTGGAACTGAAAGTTTCTCTCTGCCCTTAAGAAGCAAATTAGTGTTGAAAACCGGTAAGACAAAAGCAGGCTTCGGAAAGGGTTACTACAGAGATGGGGGGGTGGGGATGCTGCTTTTAAAACTTAGTACCTGCCCGGGAAGGGAGAGGCTGTGCTGCATCCACATCCAGGGGAGGGTCTGCCTAACAAAGGGAAAGCACTCTGTAGGCACAGGGCCAGAGATTAATAACAGCATCCTTCCCGGGCCCGAAGTAGGATCTATCAGACAGCACCGTGCAGAGGAGGGCCTGACGCAATCGAACATAATAAGACATTCGCTTCGTGTTTTAGACTTTCGGACACGGTGTGTTTTATCTCCGCTCTTGGAAACAGAATAGCGTGTGCGGGAGAGAACGCTGTCACCGTGTCCCCATTTTGCTTCCCCACGCGTTCTGCGGGAATGAGCCGCTGCTCGCTGCTGCTGCTGCCCGCTGCCCGGTGTCACACGTGAGAGGCGCGTCACGAGCCTCGCCCGGTGAGTCCTGCCGGCAGCCGGTCTGCCCGCCTCCTCACCTGCAGCTCCCCCAGGCAGGCTGCGGCGTGCAGCGCGAACTTGGAACCCCCATCGTGCCTCTCTCGTGGAGGCAGAGCCCACCCGATTATTTTCCGAAGCTCCGGGTTTCGGCGTCTCTAACATGCTAAGTAAATACGGACGCAATTAAAGATGCTCCAGGAAACTTGGTGACTGTATTTAATTTTTCTCTCCTCCCATCTTGAGGGGCGAGGAAATCCCACTGCTGAATAGCTGTTAGTATCTATTTTACAAGATTTACTCATTTTCAGGTACCTAATGTAGCTGCTAGCATGCATGCACAACAATACAATTTATATGGTAAATGGGACCAAATAATGGCTTCACTGAATGTTATGGCTGCACTGAAGGGAGATGTCACGGTAAATAGCCGCCAAATTATGGATCATGCCGAAGTGTCACAACTGCACTAAAGACAAATAGCACTGGAGGCGATTGCCACTGTGACGCTTTTGAGTTATGAAGAAGGGTAGCAGGCTGATGCGAGGCTCTTTGTGTCCTCATTATAGCAAGGGGTTACTGGTGCAGGGTACAAGGAACGCTGGCCCAATGTGGTTCTCGGTTATTAATCTGTCCCTTTCAGACCCAGCAGCTCCAGCCAAACGGAAGGAGACTTCTTCGCCTGGCTTCCAGGAGCACCCACACGCACGCAGGGGAGGGGACAGGTTTCTGGAATGTTCGGCGCATAGGAAGTGACCGGTCATGGGCGAACGCTGGCATCAAATCATGCCATCCACCAAGGGGATGAAATTGCACGTAGTATCTGTTGCTTCCCATGCAGGTAGATGTGTGACGTCTAAACCGTAATGCTCTCTCTCCCTCCGTGGAGACTCGAGGAGCAAGGACACCGCCAACTAAATTGCTTCGAAACTGAAGTGTGTCCCTGTTTCTTTCATTTTAATGGGAGGGTAATAAAGATGAAAGACCAGCATTCTAACGGATGGATCCCTTAAGCTACAGAATAGAAATTTATGATGTTTTGAAGGAATAGACGAAATTCAGCGACATAAAAAAATTTTTTTTCAAACGCCCAAGTCTAAAATAAAATATAATCTGAAAACCTCATGCTCACTTTCCCCAAACTCAGGAACTACAGTGCATGCTGTTTTCATTTATTCTTAGAAAACAAGCATGAAAGATTCCGCCCGTTCAGATAATGCCAAAAATATGTTTAAACTTTTTTTTTCTTATTCTTCTGAAAAATGATTTGTAAATTGAGGGTCATAGTTCAGTATCAGTTTCATCTTCTGGGATTATCGTTCAGGACCAGCCTCTAATGGGAGGTGAAATGGTGCGACACACTCCACACCTTTCTTCTGAACTGTATTACATATCACAAAAAGTACATCCATAATTCAGGGCAATTGTCAGTCTTTGTTTTAGAGACAGGACTGGGGCTGAGCGATCCTGGTGGATGAATTATTTCTCAGTTCTCAGGGTGGCCTCTGCACCTCAGCCTTGAGGTCTCTGGCTGGGCAGATGGAGGCGTTTGACTTTGAGAAGCTATTCCTTGCTGTTCCATTGTGACTTCTACAAAAGCAAGTGCTATATTCCTTCACGTTTGTTTTGCATGCAAAAAAAAAAAAAAACAAAAAAAACAACCACCAATGGTGTCATTTCAGGTCTCTTTGACGCTGACTCCTGCTAGTAAATATGGTCGGCATTTAAAAAAAATTTTTTTTTCAGGGACTAGTTCACAAAGAAATGACACGGAAGTTTTACGTGATATGCTCTATACATTGTTATTATATGATCTCATCTGAATAGAGTTTCTCCAGAGTAGGATAGAGCCTCTGTAAATGGTCATTAGTATTACATTCAGTATTTATCTAATGAAAGTGCAGTGACAAGTAGCTGCTTCTTATTAAAATGAAAATCCTGCGTTATGTACTTAAGGAACATTCCAGCTAATGAGGATGTAATGTCCTCACTACAACACAGACCTTCTTTCTGCGTTCCCCACCGCAAGACGCTGGAAACTTGACAAATGATATCATTTAAGACACATGCCTGCCGTAGGGACCTGCTTTTTGGCTTCCTGTTTCTGGCTTTTATTTGGGTAACATAATGGCCACCCGACTTGTAATGGGTAATGTTTTAACCCCTTCGTAGAGTTCCCAATTAGCATGAATTTACTACATTCGGGGTTTCCTTTAAAATGGGGCAAGGGTGTTTAGTACTGAAAATATTTTTCTTGATCACTTTACCACATGTACATATGGGACAAATACCACATTTTAGATTTACATAAAACCAGATGAGCAACGTGCAACTTTCAGAAAAAAACACAACAGACAAAGACCAAATACAATCAACTGTGGATGATAATTTCCTAGGGGTTACAATACACATTTTATGAATGTAATCCAGATGTGAAATAGCCTGATTTGGTGGGTTCCTAATCACTGTTCTCTAGCATTCCCCCCTCTTCTTTTATTAAATATCATTTGTTATTTATAGTTCTTATTTAGAGACATGAAATTTATCTATGCAAACATTATTCATTAGTTTTGGGTTTGGGGATTTATTGGGTATTTTTTTTTGAAAGTTTGATTTTTCTGTAACGTTTTAGCTATGGCCCAAAATTAAATATTCAGGATCATATTTCAGAAGTCAGATAGGATTTTAAACTTCAAATTTCATTGCTTACTAGACCTTTAGCATTATTATTTCAACTTGTAAAGAGAGGAAGGTTTAATACGAGAACCTTATTGCTGTGACCCTGAGCAAACTAGGCCACGTTGCCAAGAGAGAAAAAAAGAAAAAAAAAACACTATCCAAAACACGTAAGGAATATTTTTACCAACAAGTAGTTCTTGATAGTAGAGAGCTGCTATTCAGGGAAAGTCAAATAAGGTGTGTGCGTGAGGTTTCTAGGTAAATCTTTGACTAGGTCGGCATCCCGATGGGCTGTGACAGTAAGACTGAGCTCTCATCTGTTCCCAGTGCCACGGTTTCTGCCAGCGTGGACCTGCCCTTCAGGGCTGGCTCATGCTTCTCTGGGGCGCGGACACTCCCCGGCAGAGTGTCTTGGATCCCTCACGTGGGAGGGTAAGTACTGCATGGAGTATAGTTTGGGGGAACCAGCATGTGCCTCGTAGATCCCGGGAAGCCCTGAGCCAAAAGCACAGAGATTCCAACAGCCCCCCAAAGCAAAAGCTTCCCTGGAAGGGCACTGTCTGACGGGGATTTCTGCCAATGTGAAATTAAAATAATAATTAAAACATACCCTGCTGACCGGCGGTAGCATCCAATATGCTGCTTAGAGCTCATGATTGGGTTCCATGCAATCATCAGCCACTGCCCTGCCGTGCCCTCTGCACCCAAGGGCTAAACTGTATGTTAGAGTGACTTGCACGGACGACATCTTTGTCAGTGGCGATGTAGGACGTGTCCAGGGACGTGCGGGCGTCCCGCGTAGATGAGGCTCCCTCGCCCTCCGCGTGCCTGCCCCCGGGGTCGGCCGGCAGACAGAGCTCGCAGGAGCCCGGAACACTGCTCCTCGAAAAGAAGACCCAGTTTCCTTTGAATGGTAAAATTTGGGGTTTAAGTGACCATCCACTCCCACCCATCGTATAAATGAAGAAGCCAGGGTCCAGGAAGGTGACTCATCTAGGGTCATAGAGTTCCCCGGACTCAGGAATGAAGCTAGAACGCAGGCAGGTGCCTGCCAGGGCCCCAGGTAGTCTCGGGCTCAGCCCCTTCGTACTTTACCAACGTCCCTCAGTACGCGGCTGATCCAAAGTGTTGCAGAATAACAGCTGACCTTTGTTGTAAATCTTTTCGTGGGTGAGATGACGACCAACCCAGGAAGAACATCACAGTTCAGACCGCGGGACTGTGTTCACTCAGGACCCCCTTTAATCGAGCACAAGTCACGGTTCCAGATCATTTGATTCTGTGTCATCTAAATATCACACCAGCTTCTGGGGGGAAAAGTACTCAGTGGAATTAATGGCTGAATGCTCACAATTTCGTTTTAATGCTACGAGGAAGGTCTCTGTCCTATCAGTGTATTCTTGGATGTCCAAACATGAAAATCAAATAAAGAAAATCTTTATTATCCTGTGTTGAGTGGGCTTTTTTTTCCTAGAGTCATTTCACCTGCTTATGTTATTGCCTATAGAAAGCCGATGTTTGACCGTCATAATTTTGGTACCAGCAAAACATCTAGAATCTGAATTTGCCGTTCCACCTGAAATCGAATGTGAACCCCGCAGACTCAGGGCTGTAATGCGTGGACGCGTGTGCCGGCGATGGGAAGAACTGTAAGGGGCAGGGGGCCGGGAAAGACCCTGGTGGGTCCCACATGTGCTCACGCGTGGCGGGACTCTCACGCTGAGAGACAAGCCCTTCAAAACCACATGACGCGGAACATTCGTGCCTCTCGACATCAGCCCTGTTTCCTTGAACTCAGGCGTAGCAAGCGCAAACTTTCAACTTCACAGGAGTAAATCCTTTCCCGATAGAAACAGCTTCTTTGAACATTGAAAAAGCCCTTCCCGGGAATAGCAACAATGTCAAAGGCAATCTCATTTCGTAGAAAACCTCACTTCTCACCAGGGGACTGGAAGCAATAGTGGCCCCTCTCTATGTTGTTGGAATTTACACTTGGAAATTGAATTGTCTCCTTGAGGGTCTTTCCTCAAAGTACCTTTTGGAGAATTTCTTACATCCAGGTAGAGCAGGGTACGTGGAAGGAGACGGAGCTGAAGCAGGACCAGTGTCCCCCCAGCTGGAAAATGTGCTTGTTCTCTAAGCAGTAAAATTAAACTGTCATTGCTGAAGAATATTTATTGTTTCAACTTTAACATGCACTTTGCCTGCCATCTTGAAACTTACTTACAGATCGGACTATTTGAAAACAAGGTCACTATCTTCCCCTCTTTTACTATTAGACAAGCAAAGGGGGATGGAGGAGTGATACCCATTTCAGAGATGGGAAAAGTCTAGTGCAGAGACAGGATTTGCCTTTGATCACTCAGCCACTGGTTGAACAGAGCCTGGGGCCCCTGGATATAGTTCTCAGACCAAGGCTGTTTCCCCCCCTAAAAGTGTTGCTTGTCCGAGTTCACCTTGCACACATGTCCCCCTGCTGTGATGCAGGTCCCCGTGGCGCAGGTCCCCGGCGGGGCTGAGAGTCTGTATTTCCCAGGTGACGCCCAGGCTGCTGCTCCGGGGAACACACTTGCAGGAGGAAGGTACTCGGGTCCCTGCTTTTGAAGAGCTTGCCCTCTGGTGAAACGCCGTGTTCGAAGGCACTTCTGAGAAACCCGAAGGGACCTGGGTAGGAATTGCAAAGACAAGGACGCGATAGAACGATGAAAATGGTTGCCTTTTATCACCACATCTCCGACTTCTTTAAATCAGCCATTCCTTCTGCAACTCAGCTGTGACGCCCACCGTCGGTCTGCTCTTCAGAGCGATCTGTAATAACTGTACCCGGCCGGTCTGAAGGCTGCAGGAAAGTAACGGCAGTGTCCCGGGGCCGCTCAGCAGAAGGGGACCGCCTGCGTTCCACCTCCACGTTTTCTCTGCCTTTCAAACAGAGCAGATCTCAGAAGGACCTCGCTCTTCCCGGTTCCCTCCGGCTTCCACAGCCAAACTCCTTGTCACGCCACTGTCCTTCCTTCCCAGGTCCCCAGTTAAACAGGGGTCCTTTTATGGGAGCGCTGAGGACACACATCCGGCATGGGTCTGCCCCCAGCCGGCGTGGGTGTGTCAGGAACACGCCCCTTCGCAGTTCTCCCGAGGAAAGCGAGAGCACCCTCCTGACACCCACTTTGGGATCGGGTCCCTGGGGACAGGCACCGTGGCACCACCTGTAGCCTTTATGTAAAGCTTGGCCCATCGAATTTACAGTAATTGAAGAGGCAAAAGCTAGAGTCCATGCTAGCGTTTCTTACTATACAGTGTAGTAAGCAGAGAAGAGCTGTCAGCTGGGAAAAGGGTAAGAATGCATCTCGGAAGCAAAACGGAAGCTAACCGAGCTGCAGCTACCGTTGAGGTCGGGAGCAGTTCTGGGAATCGAGATTGGAGGCAGGCACCCCAGTGACCTCCGAAAGTTCCCGGGGAGCTCAGTGAGGGCAGGAGCCAGGCGGGGTCAAGGGGAAGTAGGCGGCGCTCGGGCAGGGCTGGGGAGTAGAGAGCCAGCCCCTCTTCCGTGTGTCAGCTTCTCCGGGTCTCTGTAGAACCCCGAACGCAAATCGGAGAAATGCCGGAGACCCCAGGCTTCCAGATGGGACCTCTCCCTTGATCAACGAGCTTAAAAAAGATGCGGCTCTCAGTTAATAAAGGGACTGGCGGGTGATAACAGAGGCAGCTTGCCGCTTGCCTGCCTTAAGTGGCGTATTTATTCTCACGGCTTCCCCAGTCCTGTTGAGGCAAAGACAGTTACTCTCACCTGTGGGCTCCATTAGCGCTCTGCTCATACTTCATTTCTAGCACTTTCCACGGTGCCTTGGAATGTATCTATTTGCATGTCTGTCTCCCTGGAGACTGTGAACTCCATGAAGGTAAAGCCTGCCTCCCTGGCACTCGTGGGCTGGAACAGAGAACCTGCTGATAAGTATCAAATGAATGAATACTTGGTATACTTTCCACTTTTATTTCAAAACTGAACCAACAGAACCTGGTCCAGGGTCTCCCGAGTGTCTGCTCCGGCAGGCTTCTGACAGGCACCGGCCCATGATGTTTCCTCCAGTTGCAAATGAGCCCTTAAGACAGTTGCCACGTGTGTTCTTCCTAATCCCTCATCCCTGTAACTCCTCAGCCCAGGGCTGCTCACCTGGAAAATCAGGTGACCTGATCAGAGCACCTGGGAACTCTAAGGAGGGATGGTGCTGAGTCTGTGCGGCCCACCTGTTGGTGCAACAAAGAAATATTCCCAAGAGCACTTTCAAGATTCCGTTGGCATCAGCCCAGTGTGCTAATTCAGTGCTATCCAAAATAAACCCCCCAAACACTGGACTTCCTCAAAACTCTAAATGGCTCTTCTGATGTGTCACAGAAATCAAAGTGAATAAGGTCCCAAGAAGTACCCAGGACATAGTAGGCACTCTCAACACAGTACTTGAATGAATGAATGAATGAATCAATGAATACCAAACCCTTGGAAAAATAACAACGACCATTTACAGATAAACTAAAAAGATTTTCATTCTTCAGGGAAGGGTTTCTTCAGGATTCTGATCCTGTGCTTGTCTCACATGGGAGAGGACCCCATTCCAGAGACGCAAAGGCACCGTCTAGAGAGACCCGGCTGTTGAGACAGCTGGTGGGCCCGCGTCCACACACCTGAGTTCCAACACCTCCTCTCCCACCGACTACCGCCACCACTCTAGAAAGATTCTTTACCTACAGGAGGCTCGGCCTCTTCCTTGGTTTCATTTGTCGCCCCTCAGAGGGGACAACGTGGTCCTGTGGACGAGGTCGGATGAAGCACGGAGAGCGCCGGTCACAATGTCCCAGCCGCTCGTGACCCCAGTTCCTCCCCTCTTTGCCTTTGGAGCAAGAAAGGTGCAGAAGGGGCTCTGGAAATAGTATGACCAGAGGGCACTCTAGGGGGCCCAACCTGCTCCCCACAGCCCAGGACCACGGGTTACAACCTGGAAAACCAAGAGGAAATTCCACAAAGGGGAGGGCAAAGTCTTGAAATTCATTTTCCCTACAATCTCTCACCCAAGAGTAGAAGAAGCTAAATTTCCTTTTACTGGAATAAAACTAGCCTATGACAGGTCCACAATGGATTATTTTTAAAATCTTTATTATGTTCATATTAAATATATATTCATTACATTAAAAGCTGCTAGGATGCTTTGGGGTACAAGTATCAGAAAGGCCAATGAAAACCGGCTTAAACAAAAAGGAGGCTCATGTAGCCAGAAAGATCAGAGGTAGGTCATCCTTCAGGTACAGTTTGATCAAGGATCCAGCTCCATTTTTCTGGGATGCCTTTCCCAGAATGCTTCTTCAAAAGGCTGCCTACAAGGGCACCTGGGTGGCTCAGTCAGTTAAGCATCTGCCTTTGGCTCAGGTCATGATCTCCAGGGTCCTGGGATCGAGCCCTGTGTGGGGCTCCCTGCTCAGTGGGGAGTCTGCTTCTCCCTCTCCCTCTGCCCCTCCCCTTGCCCATGCTCTCTCGTGCGTGCCCTCTCTCTGAAATAAGTAAGTAAAACTAAAACAAACAAATAAAAGGCTGCCTACCGGAACAGGCTCTGCTTCCATTCCATATGCCCCCCACCCACTGACAAGGGCCTCCACTTCTGTTGGAATGTGCCAAGTGAATCCATAAGTGTGTCGAGAGGAGTGTATTTCCCTCTGGGGAGTGGGCCAATCCCACCCAAACCATAAGAGCTCTTCAGAAATGGGCAGGGGCAGGATGGACACTGGGAAGGTGACTGTCCACCACTCCACGGGACAAGGACACAGCCAAGGCCCCTCGTGGGTGAGGCGTGTCCCCGTGAACCCTACAAAACCCTTGAAGCCTGGGACCGGGCGAGTCCGGCATTTAATGACAGCTGGTGTGGGATGTGTCTGGGAGCCGGGGTCTCCACTCCCGGGCCACTGGTCACTGTGGTCCTGCCTGAGGGCACCTCCCACAGCACGGGCGACTTACGGCCAGGAAGCCCAGCACCTCCCAGGGCGGGGGCCTGAAGGAACCCCCTGCTCCTGCACTCAGGCCTCCCAGGGACGAATGCTCACCTCCATGCCCCCAGGCCCCGAGCTCTGCACAGGCGCTGACCTCCCAGGTCTGCAGGGCCAGCGGGTCCATACAACAGGCACCCAAATTCTGCCTTATCTTCAGCAGTCTTTTCTCTGTGGACACGTCTGCGTCCAGATCTCCCTCTGTGCAGGGACACAGTCCCATCACCCCACCCTTTGACCATCAACTCCATTTGATCACCAGCAAAGGCCCTGTTGTGAATGAGGTGTGTCCCCAGGTACTGGAGATGCGGACGTCAGCATCTTCTGGGGACATGATTCGCCCCACAGCATGGGATGACGCTCAAGTGTGGATCTGGGTGTGCATGTGCCTCAAGGAGACGCGAGACTCGGGTCCTGTGGTCTGTATGCTGGCCCCACACCCTGGGGCCATGTGGACACGCCCCTGGCTGCTGGCTGGGAAGCCTTCTGGGGTGTGGTCACCAGACTCTGGAACAGATGAGCCTGGTAACCCCTGAAGCCACGACAGCCCATCCTGGGCAAACTCGGCCTTCTTTCCTTGCCTCCTTGCTCACCTTTCTGTCACCCGAGGATGCTCCCTCTGTCCCAGCCCCTGTCCCCACCCTCGCTGCATAGCCTCAAGGCAGAGAGGCTGCTCCGGAGCCTGCAGACTCGGGGCAGCTTCGGAGGACACCCTGAGGCGCTCACCACCCCTGCTCAGGACCCCCACTCAGTTCTTCTGCAGAAGAGGTATTATTTTCATTATTTTTATTTTATCGTATTTATTATTTTTATTTTTTTCATTATTTTATTTTTATTATTATTTCATTATTTTCATTATTGTTCTCCCACAAACGACTCAGGGAAGCTAACACACTGACATCACACAGGACCCGTCACTGCTGGCCTCCCAGGGGCAGGCGGTCAGGGCCAGGGGGGTCAGTGCGGAGGTCGCCGGCCTCGCCAGGGAGCAGGGAGCACGGCTTGGCTCGGCCTCGGCCACCTCTGTCCTGACTTCGGCCTGGGACTCGGTGTGGGTGGCGGGGATGGGAGCTCCGAGGGGTCGGTGAGAAGGCCTGCGCCGTGTCCGCCTTCAGCTCCTCCAGTGGAGCAACGTCTCCCAGGATGGGGNGCCCCCCCCCCCCCGCCCCGTGCAGCAGCAGCTCCCGAGAGAAGTTCTCCAGGGAACCCTCCCCTCCCCACTCAACCAGCCTGCATCGCAAGTCCCCAGGCGTCCGTTCATTCTGGAACATAGAGGGTACCTTCAAGTCCCAAGACGAATTGGCTGGTAATCCCTTTTCCGGACCGAAGGAAAGGCTGCCCAAAGGGAATCAGAATTCGCCCCACTTTGGTGAAATGACTAACGGCTGGTTTTTTTAGTCATTTGGGGAGTGAAAATGCTTGTTTCTCACACTATTTCTTTGAAGATAAGGAGTTTTCCCCTCCACAGAATTTACATGTACTCCCTTTATTACCATCCTTTCCCCCCATATTGTCTGCTTTTGCATTTCTCCCCCACGGGGTGAAAGAATGCTCCTTATTTTTATTATGGTTTAACCGTCCTCCCTCACTTTGTCAGGGAGACACTGAGGCCCAGAGGGGCACAGCAGCTCGCCCGAGGTCACACAGCGCCCGGCTGGCGCCCAGCCCCTGCCCCCCACCCCCCAAGCACACGCCAGCCGGGCACGGGCACTGTCACGTGATTTCTCTGAGGTGATTTAAAACATCCTTTTCCAGAGCTGTTTGCTCTAAGGTAATTAACCCGTTCTGTTAATGGCGGGAGCTCTGTGCTAATATTTGGTGGAAAAATCTCTCATTGAAGTGCTCAGCACTATGAAAAGCACCCTGTGCCACAATTTAAAAGCCAGTTGGGTTTCATTTAAATATTCCATTCGTTTTTGTGCTTTAGACGAGTCTGTAAGGAAATGGGACGAGAGACAGACAGCACTAAGCTCACTCAGCCCCAGATGTGGCCACAGACCGGGGCCCCCGGGAATGGGGATGGGAGGCCGCCCTAAGTGGGAACGGAAGGGCCGCACACAAGGGGGCCACGGGGGCCGCCCGCCGCGAGGAAACGCTATGCCCGCAGCCTCAGCCACGTCACCTCTGTCCTGTCGGGACAGGCCTCCCGCAGCCCAGCGCAGGGCGCCCGCTACACCCGCCGGAGCAGGACAGCACCGGCCTGGAGGAAAGCGTGGCTTCCTCCTGCTGGCGTCCCCCCCCTTCTGTGCCCCGGGATCCCGGTGCTGGGAGGGAGGGGAAGGACCTCCGCGGACCCGGCTGGAGCGGGACCCCGAGGCGCAAATGCGCCCCCGGCCCGGGTGGGGACAGGCTGGCGTGGGGTCTCTGCGTGAGGGACAGGGGCACAGAGCCAGAGAGAGCGCTGGCGCTGAGGTCGCACCGGGGGTGGGTGGGGGGTGGGAGGCAGGGAGCAGGGGTGTTACCTGGGGCACGTGCCTACCTCCCTGTTATGGTCCCAAAGGAGCCCGGGCTTAGAGCTCACGAAGGGAGCGGCCTCTGCAACCCGGGCAGGACGGACCTTCTCCCAGGCACCCGGGTCAGGAGGGTGTGCGTGTGGATTTAAGGGGCGGACCCTGAAGCCCCGGGACCCAGGTCCTTGGCCTGATGCCAGCCACCGGGAGGCGGTGGCTGATAGTGGCCTTGTTGGGCTCGCTCCGGGCGGGGTGCCGGCGCTCGCGAGCCGCCTCCCGCCCCCCCTGCGGACGCTCTCCGCACACGCGATCCTGGCCCACCGTCTGCAGGCCGGCCCGCCCCTCCCCAGCCCTGCACAGCCTGCTCGCGCTCCGCCTGGCTTGCTTCGGGGTGCGGTTCGAAGGGGCCGGGACGGTCCTGGGTGAGAACACGTGCTCCTGCAGGCCGGACTCTGCACGGCCCCCGCGCTGTCCTGCAGGCTGGACTCTGCACGGCCCCCGCGCTGTCCTGCAGGCCGGACTCTGCACGGCCCCCGCGCTGTGAACGCGGGTGTGCGGGCAGGCATGGGCGCCGGGAGCAGGCGCAGGAGGAGGAGGGCAGGTCCCCGGCCGCCGGCCGCCGGCTCC
>LNAC01000076.1:1291793-1323968 GCA_002007465.1 Ailurus styani | reverse complement strand
CATTTCCGGGGCCCCTCGCGCAGCCTCGGCTGCCATGACGGTGGAGAGGCCGTGATGTCACCCACCAGCACTGTTTGTTCTCTACCCCGCGCGCCCCGGAGCGGCTGGGCGGCCAGGCCGGGGCGGCTGTGCAGCCGGGGGGCCGGCTGGGCCCGGAGGCCGCCGAGTCCCGCTCCGCCGCGGGCTGGCGCGGGAGGGGGCGTCCTGTCGGGGCACCTGGCCAGGCCCGCCGGAGATGCCCATCCACGGGGCGCCCGGCGCCACCCAGGCGCCCAGCGCGGGGGGTCCAGGCCCCATCGTCGGGGGCCCAGTGGCAGGAGCGAGGAGGGCCGCCCCTCCCCTTCCCGCTGGAAGGACGTGCCCCTTCATTGGAGGGGGCCTCATGCGCACAAAGGCACACAGGGGGGTGTGGGGAAGGGGAGAGAAGCGCCCGCTACGTTCCGGGCTGTGTGCGGAGTGCTCGAGACGTTTATTTCACCGAATCCCCAGAACCGTGTGCTCGAGACCAGCGCTGTCGGATAGACACGCAGTGAGAACCACAAATGCAAAACGTTCTCACAGCCACATCCAAAAGGGTGAAATTCTTTTTTCCTAGTATGTTTTATTTAGCCCCGTAGATGCAAAATAGTATCATTTCAACTTGTAATCAATATGAAAATTATTGAGATATTTTATTCCTTTTTTTCCTAACTCCGTTTGGAGAAGCCCCAGTTCAAGGGCTCAGGAGGCTCGTGGTTGTCATGTTGGACGGTGGGGTTCTAGACAGTAAGCTCAGGCACCATTTTTTTTAATATCAATAATAAATATCTGACACAGCGCACTTATGGTGGGTCAGGCATTGACTTAACTACTCATATAATAACTTCTTTAATTTACACAGCCACCCTGCAAGGTAGGATTACGATCACCCTCATTTTACAGATAGGGAAACTGAGACACAGAGCGCTGCAGAAAAGTACCTGAGGTCACAGGACTAGTAATTAAAATAGCTGGCAGCCAGGCTTCAGGACCTGTGGCTTAACCAGCAGCTCCCAAGGCCTTCCCAAACCTGACACAAGCCAGGTGCTCAGTAAGTATTTGTAGGATAATTGACTAGGAGCGACTTCGCTTCCATCCACTGATTCAGTGGAGGCCCAGAGAAGTTACGTGAATTCCGTCCGGGGGGCAGAGTGGATCGCTTCTGGCCAGTTTATGGATGAGGGGCATGTGAGCTGCACGTCGCCTACATGGAGATGGGGAGGAGATTGCCAGCTAGAACGACTGAAGGCCCAGCAGAAGGTGAGCTCCACCGATTCCCACAGGTGCAGGGCAAAGAGGGGAGGAGAGGCTGCAGGGTGCTGGGTGAGGGACCCAGGGGCCCTTGGAGAAGAGGGGTCTCAGGGGCGGGTGCTGGCCTCCAGCCTTCACGGAAGCCGCCCAGCATGGAGCTGCCCCAGCCAGACCCCACAGGGGGAGCAGCGTGGGGTCGTCTAGATTTCCCACTCCTGCCAGCCCCTCCCCTCCTCCCGCACTCCAGGCTCAACCAGGGGACACCAGCCCTCGGAGAAGGACAGACAGAAGCCACTCACTGCACTGGGGAGTCCAGTCCGTCACCCGCAGGTGAGGGAAGGCTCGGGCCGGCTGATGGGACTTGGAGGCGTCAGTCGGGCAGGTGAGGGGACACGGCAGGCAGCAGGCGGGTTCTCTTCTGGTCCCACGGCGCCGCCCCTTGCTGCTTCCTGGCTCCTGGCGAGGTCTGGGAGGAGGCGACTGCCCCAACTGCAGAACGCATCTCGGCTGCCCCAGACAGAGCACCCGGCAAGGACCAGCCTTCCTCGGCCCGCTCCTCCTTCCTTCCTTCTCCTACTTCACCTGCTCTAGGAAAAGAGGGAAAGCACGAGAAGCTCATTCGCTGCTCATGCCCATGCAATCAGCTACGGGGTTCAACGTCCAACACGTTTCCCAACCCCAGGATTCAGATTTTAATTTTATTATTCTTACACAAAGGAGAAACTGTAGGTAACATTTTCTGTTTGTTAAAAAAAAATTCATGTGTAAAATGGCACTTTTTGCTTGCACAATTCTCCTGGTATATTATTTATTGCAAGGGAAAATGATCGTGCTAAGAAAATAGTGTCACTTAAAAATTAGGTGGTTCCCAATCAACTGATGACAGTAATTGCTGTAATGTCCTCTTTGATTTAGATATAGTAATATCAATGTAATTGCCACTGGGAAAAAATTATAATGGCTGTTAATGATAACTAACACATAAATGGCAACGAACAGGAACATGTACTTTATATTGGATTCAGCCCTGGAGCCGCCATAAGAAACCCAGCGCTTTCCACAATCTGGCACGGTCCCGCAAGGAACCAGGGCCCCTGCCTGCCCATGTCACGAGGGGGTGGGTGACACGAGGGGTGGGTGCCCATGTCACGAGGGGGTGGGTGACACGAGGGGTGGGTGCCCATGTCACGAGGGGGTGGGTGACACGAGGGGCTGGGTGACACGAAGGGGCGATCCCATAGCCTCCTATGAATCCATAACAGGGGCACCCAGCCCTCCAGAGGCAAAGCAGGGCAGCGCCGAGAGAAGCCGGGGGTGCAGGACCTGCTTCTGCTGCAGGCCCGGAACCGAACGCTCACCTGGAGACCCTTCTGCGTACTCATCCCACCGTGCGGCGTTCACTGTACTAATCCCAGGAGCCACAGTCCACAAAACGTGGTCTCTGTCCCCTCTGATTGTAAACCCGGGGGAGTTAGCGCTGAATTGCTTTTGTAGCATTTGAATTTCCCTCCCATATGCCACACAAGACCCATCCCCAACAGCCTGCCCAGAGACGTCTAAGACACGGTTGTTCACCATGGCTTCGGACAAGACACATGGCCCTTGTTGGGCTCGTTGTCTGCGGTGTGCGGTGCTGTGGGAGCACAGCCCTGGCCAGTGTGGGTCACGAGCATGTCCTGACAGCACAGGTTCATCATGAAGCAGAGACGTTATTTGAGCTCTTAGGATGACCAACTACCGGGATGACATCGCAGACGTTTGGCTCGTCAGCTCCCACCAGCACCTGGACAAGTGGGAGCCCTGAGGAAAGCAGGAGACAGTTTGGTAAAGTGAGGGAATAGGAAGGACCCCCCGGGGCCACGGCGGGGGGGGGGTCAGGGGCCCAAGCACTAGTATAGACCCTGCCTAACCCCTGGACCAGGGCAACCTGGTTGGACTGGACAGCATCAAAGGAGGGCCTGGGCTGCCCGGGCTGCTTCACAGTGCACTGGGGGACCAACCCTTCCAGGGAGGGAGCGGGGTGTCCCCTGTAAGCCCCCATCAGATCCTCACTCTGCAGGTCCAAGGGATCTGGGAGAGGCCCTGACTGCATACCGAAGGAGCCCCTTGGAGAATCTGATGCTAAGAATAGTGATGGGAGTTTACAACCGCTGAATGTTGGGGCAAGAAAGACACTGTGTTCACTTTTTATTCTCAAATCAAACAGTGTAGGTGATTGCTAATTTGTGCCCCCTTTCCAGAAGAAGTAGGTAGGCACAGAGAGGCTGAGTCATTTGCCCGCAGTGACACAGTAAGTGATGAAGCCAAGTTTGGGGCTAGCCTGTTGACCCCAGAAGCCACACTTTAACCCAATATCGCATTCATGTATGGTGCTGATGGGAGGTCACGCTTGAGAACCATTGGCCTAGATGAACAGCAAGGCCCCATCCAAGTTAATATCCTATGAACATGTGAAGATTGATGGAAATAAGAGGCACAGATATTTCCTGAGACTGGGGTGATAACAGCCTGGAGCCAATAGTTGGCAACCCCAGGCAGCAAGAGGCCACCCATCAACCCTAGAAAGGAGGCAGGAGGGACTTTCAGTCCTGATAACATTGGCGTTAGCAACAACCCTCCCTCTGCGAACCCCTGAACAGGTCCTGTAAAGTTAGAAAAATCCTAAAAATTGTGAGAGACTGTCGAAATGGTAAGAAAAAAACAATTACTAGGCCAAAATCCAAGGGGAAGTGAACAGAAGGAGGTGGAGCGCTGAAGCCACTGCAGCTGTGAAAACCAACTGCAAACGAGGGGTCCTGGAGTTTCAGTCCCCACAGCCTTCAACGTGCATGGGACCGAAGATAAAGCCCGGGGCCACCGCGGTGAGGAGCTGTGGTGCTGAGCATAGAAGAGGAAAAGGAAAAAAGTCCCAGAGCACTATAACCACAACCCAAACCTTATTTGGATTTGTAGCGCAAATTCACATGACCCAGTTAGCCCGAAAAAAACACAAAAAAAACAAAAAACAAAAACCTCGCACCCATGAATTGAGTGCATCGTGGATCCCAAAATGGCTGGCAGAGGAAAATATACATTCCCTCTGAAGGAAAGCATCTTCGTCTTAAATCTCCAAGAATTCCCACAAGGAAAATGATCAGATCACAGTCAGAAATATTTAATAATAAGGAGAAATCACAATTTCTGGCCATGAACCAGAAACAACACAAGCAAAAGGACACAGAGATGGACATAAAAGGAATGAATGAGTATGGATCATAACATGACAATGCCTCCTACATTTAAGAAATGAATTTCAGGAAAATATTAAAACAACCTTGAATATGTAAAAAAGAATGGATATAATTTTAGGAAGTAAAAAAGAAAAATAGAACTGAAATTAACAATTTAATTAATGGTTTCACTGCCAATTAGATATATCTGAAGAGAGAATTCATGAATTGGAATATAAAGAGGAAATTGTCCAAAATGTATCACAGAGGGTCAAAGAGGTGGAAAATGTAACCAGCGCTGACTCCAGAAATTTCTCTCAACCATGAACATTCTCTGAGTTTACTTGAACTTATCGGGTGTCCAGGAAAGATTTTCACGGTTACAACTCATTCCTTCCCGGAATGGTTCTTAATATTTTTTGACTAACGCTGCAGGTTTGGGCCAGTCTGGTCATGCAGCCAGGAAGGAGACCCAAGTTCAAGCACACATGAACCACGGTTACACATCACAAATGGCCTACAGCATTATGTCACTGATGGCAAAATACATCCCCATTCCAGAGACATTAAAGTGGAAACAAAGAGTCAGTGGAACTAACTGCCTCCCGACTCCAGAACATCAGACCGTTGTCTTCAGGGGAACCGTTCCCAAGCGAGGCATGGTCTGAGCACCCTGAAGATGGAGGCTTTGTGTGATGGAGTTTGTGCCAGCTTCCTGGAAAATGTCCAAATGTAGGACAGGCACAGGAAAGGCAGAGCAGAGAAGAGCTGAAAGCAAGCTTGCTGCACCATGGTTCTGGCCGGAGCTGGTGGCCTGGAGCATCGGAACATGGAGGTTTGGGGATCCACGGGGTTCAGTTCAGAACCTGACTGTTACCCAGTACTGACCATTAGACATGAGGTCTGTGAAACGGGGACAGTGCCCACGGGGTCATACTGAGGATGAGGAATCCCAGTCAGTTCTCATGATTCAAGAGTGATACGCTCTAAGAAGTCCCGTGAACAGTGAGTTAGCAAACCCTGAACCATTGCTCCTAGTGGGAAACACAGGGTTAGGTTCCTGCAAGCCCCTGGTCACATCAACCAGTCTGCACAGAGCCTTATTTGATGTGCTTCTGCTTAAAAGCACCTTACTGAAGATGTATTTTTGATTCATTCACACTGATCCCCTGGCCAGCAGCAGCACTACTCAGCCTCAGTGAAGCTGATCCAGTACACATACTTTCTCCACAAGGCACAAGACAGTCTCATTTTAAGAAGACTGGACAGCATTTCAGGACGACACTCAGGCATCATCTTGAACGGGGAAGTCCTCAGCAGAAAGCCTAGGAATGAGGACAGCACGGCACTTCGTAGACGGGGAAGGGACACGTGTTTGCAGCCTGAGAGCCGAAACACGAAGGCAGGGTTCGACCTCACCCGGCATCGCGTGCATCGCCGTTTTTTGGTGCTCCGCACCTACCCGTGAATGATCTTAGAAGCACCGTGAGTACTGATTTGGGGGTTGTGAATAAACTTTAATGGGAAGGAAAATTCACAAAGGTGGGATCTGCAAGTAATGAGGATCAACTCCTGTATGAAGCGCTGGGTTGGGAGAAGGAGATGCCTAGAATTAGTGCTACATAACATCACTGGTGTCCCTTTGAAGTTCTGCCGGAGGGGGAACTGGCAGAGCTGGGCTAAGCGGGGACAACAGAGGGGCTTTCCCATGCAAATCCCGTGGGGGGTCAGGCAGCTGCTCCTGAGCATCGACCTACCCCGTCACCAAGAGACCACCCTCCCCCCCTTGTGCTTATGAGCATCAGCAGAACTTTAGCGCTTTATTTGGGGGTAAGGCTGAAAATCCCCAGCCTCCTTTGCCAGCACCTAAAGCCCTAACCACGTTCCAAATGACACAGCGAGACTCTGGGAAAGCAGAAGGCCCCCTCCCACGTGGGGGTGCCTGACACAGATGGAAATACACTCACCTCGAAAAGAAGGAAGTGACACATTAGAAATGAAAACATCACCCTCGGAAAATCGGCCAGAATATCGCACTCTGTGACCAGTAAGGAATACATCCTGAAACCCCAACATTTGTTTTAGTGAAAAGAGGAGGGCAAAGAGAGTGTCATGTGCATTCAGGACATGGGACCCTAAATGGGCTGGAAGGTAGTTCTGGATGGAGAAGTCAAAAAAAAGTCCCCAGTTTAGGTCCTGAAGAAGAGCGTCCATGGCGGCTGTTCTGCAGCTCAAGTTTTGAATAACTTCTCTTCCCTTATTTACTGCTGTCGATCCCCTTTGTCTGGAGCCTGTTAACCTGGTACATGTTTAAATCTGAACAGCTCACGACTTTTTGTCGCAGGCTTTTGCTGGCTCAATCCATAAATTCAGGCAACCAGCTAAAAGGCTCCAATTTCACAAACACCTGTTATTTCGCTTTTTCCAGCCCTGGAGGGGCGCCGAAAGTCCACGAGGCAAGGGCCCCTCACCGATCGCACCTCCTCTCCCAGGCAGGAGCACGGCTGGGCTACAGGTCCCAGGCCCTCTGCGGTGCAGGTGCGGCGCTGCGGTGGCCGTGGGGCTGAGTCTGGTTGGTCGCGGGGGAGCCGGAGAGCTGTGGGCACGTCCAGGCCAGGCTGATGAGGACCCTCCCTGTCCCCCCAGCGCCCAGGCCGCCTGCCGGACAGACAGCCTGGAAGCCCGAGACCCAGGGTGGCCGGAGCAAGGCGTGGGCCAGTAATGCCCATTTCTTACCTCCAGGGTGAGAACGAATGTTCCGTGGGCTAAGGCAGCACAGCGCTGGGACTACGTGTCTGACACTGAACACAGACCGAGACCCAATCTGAGCCTCTTTAAGGTGTTCATATGGAGTGTGGGCTCTGCTCAGAAAACCACGAAATGAGAAACCAGTGTGGATTTCCCTTCCAAACCTGTTCATGCCTTCAGGGGAGCGTACAACACCCTAGCCCTGGGACCCTAAACCGTCATGTCCCCCTGAGAGGTCTAAAACCCAAGTCGGACACTCACCAGCAATCTCCGCTTCCCAAGAAAATCTCCAGCGGGGGTGAGCCTATGTCGCTCTGTCCCTCTCTGTGAGCACGCCTCCGTCCGCTCGGAGCACTGGATCGCGGCCTCCGGGAGGCTCACCGCCGCCCTCCTTTGCCTGCCTGTCTCGCGCTGTCTGCGGCTCCCCGTCAGCTCCTCCTGCACAGCTGCCCCCCACCGTCCACCCCCTGTCACCTCCGGGTCACCAGGCTCAGCCGACCCGGGCTTCCGTGCCTCTTCCCACACCTGCCCCCCGTGCCCAGTCAGCAGCAGGGGCCCCTGGGAGCCGCCGCCGCGGTGCCCCTGCGCCCTCCCCTCCAGGAGGCATCTCATCCTTAGATGCACCCCTGTCCCTTGCGGCTGGCTTTCCCTCCCAACACAGAAACGTGCCAGTCCTGCCGGTCATCAGGCGTTGGTCTGAGCAAACGCCACGGTCACGACGTGCGGGGCTGCGCAGGCCCGGAGTGCAGGTAAGAGAGACCGCCTGCGCCCGAGTGGCCTGGAGTGGGAGGGGGCAGGAAACACACCCACACGCAGTCACACTGGTGACCGTGGCCTCTGGCCTCCGTCTCCCGTTCCTCCCCCGCGGCTTCCGGGAAAAGTTGTACTGAGAGTCCACCCGGCGGTGTGTCCCATTGTCTCCCTGCCCCCCGCACCCCGACTTCTGTCCCCACCAGCCCCGGCAACCACACGGGCAGACCTCCCGCAGCCCTGACCTTCACCTCGCTGACCACACCCTGGGCTGCACCCTCCCTGAACCAGCCCCATTCTTGAGGCTCTGTTTGAGGACCCCACGGGCCCTTGGTCCCCTGGCCTCGGGGACTGGTCCCCCAAGTGCTTCCCTGGGAAGACCACAGTCGGGAGCAGGTCTCCCGGTCCGCCCCACCCTGTGTCTGTGCTGAGGGCGCTGGCACTGCGTGGACTTGCCCCCAGAGGGAATTTCGATTAGCCGGCGCTCGCAATCCTCCATCCCCGCCTCGTTGGGAGAACCTGCCCTCGGCATCCGTGGACACCCGCGCGCACGGCCACGGCCAGGAGTGTGAGGGGCTCTGCACAGGCCAGATTGTGTCAGTTCTAGAGGACACAATCAGTGGGAAAATCAAGTGACTTTTTAGCATGATGGGACTGATATTTTCACTCAGGAGGAAATAAGTTCCTGGATTGATTGTTAAAAGTCAACAGGAAAGTAAGACTTTGCATACAAAATTGCATTCACTTGCAACTTTCTAGTGATATATTTGGTATATGATGTGAGGCTCCTTATTTCAAAGCTGAGCGTTTCCTGGGTAGTATTACTGTAATTGAGTTCTTAACGTTTGAATTTTACCTTTATTTAAAAATAGCCACGTAACTTGAGAAGAGGCAACATAAATCAATACAGTGAGATGCATTCCTGTTCCTTGGATCACAGACTCTGTTGCACCCACCACAACTGAGTGGCCTCTGGCGTTGTGCTGACCGAGTGCAAGCACTCGCTGGCTGCCGGGACCAGCGATGGTGCCCTGGTGAACTGAGCCGGCCAGGCAGCCTCACCCAGGAGGCTGGGCTGCAGGTCCCCAGGCCTCCCCTGCAGCCCCATCAGCGGCAGGAGGCAGCCGGCAGGACCCTGACTCCACCTGAGGAAGCACGGACTGCAGAGACCAGCCGAGTCCTCAGCCCTGTTGCACTCGCACCCCGCAAACCAATCACAGTTGACATTCCAAGCGTGGATTGGTTTCCCAGCGCTCACCTGAGAAAGTCCCCCAAACACGGCTTAAACAACAGAAACCTAGTCTCTCGCCGTCCTGGAGGCAAGAAGCCCCAAGGTGTCGGCAGGGCCACGTTCCCTCTGAAGGCTCTGGGATGGGTGCGGGGGATCCTATCTTGCCTCTTCCAGCTTCTGGAGATTCCTGGAAACCCTTGCCACTCCTTGGCTCGGAGATGCATCACCCCAGTCTCCGCGTCTGTGGCCACGTGGCTTCTCCCAGGTGTCTCCCTCCACATTTCTCTCTCCTTAGGAGGACACCAGTCCCTGATGACCTCATTCCAACTCAGTCACATCAGCCCAGACCTAGTAAGGTCACATCCACGGGCACCAAGGGTTAAGACATCCGCCCATCTTTTGGGGGACATGATTCTACTCACAACTGAATACATTTTCTATGCCAGACAGTAAGCCATTTTTTTCCCCTTGGATTGTTCCCTTCCATCCTTATAACCACTGCAGGGTGGGAACACCCCGTCCGCAGGCCAGAAGACAGGGCAGGCACATCTGGGCCCACGGGCTCGCGGTCCCCTCCCGTGGAGGGAGGTCCAGGCCCCCGCCTCCACCCAGCTCTCCAGCGTGGGCCAGAGGCCGGAGAGAACCCCGCTGCTCATCCCAGCCTAGCTCGGATCCGTGGGCTGGGTCAACCGACCGGTCCATTCTGCGACGGGGACGTGAGGGGGTGTCTCAAAGGCTCCTGCTAGTGAGAAAGGACTTCCATCTGAGAAAAGCCAGCGTTTCCAGTAAAAGGACCCCCACGCAGAGGGCCTTCGCCAAAGCAACGGAGAGCTCCCAGCCCCGCCCCAGGCTCCTGCCCGTAAGTGACACCTGAAATGGCCCTTGTACACCCCCCATCTGGAGCCACACGGGGTGACGGCACCGTCCCCATTAGCTCCAGCCCCTCCTCACCGCACTGAACCCCCTTTGGTGGGCTGGGCTCGGGCCCCCAGGTAGGAACACAAGTCACCGGCCCTTCGCTGGCCTGATTGTAGAGCTAACTAAACTAATTAATCACCCCAGATTAATAAGAGTGACAAGGTGAGAGGGGTGACATTCTCCAAAATCTCCAATTCGGTGTGAGTGCGCATATTTTTTTTAATCCCCACAGCAATTTATTTTCTGTACAGCAAACTTTCTCCAAGAATGTCCCAAAATGTAGTCAAGGTTAACTGTGCTGTGAGCTTATTCAATATTTATGATTCTTTGTATTTGTATTACTAGGACTTTTTGGGGACTCCAAAGGGTCCATTAATCACACAGAGTGACAAAATGAGCCATTTGACAATCGGAACGAGGGCAGCGTACTATTACGATTATGGAATGTCGATCATGTACACACACAGATATTTTGGGGAGGGAGTTGGAACAAAGGAACCAACTTAACTTTGTCAACACTCCTGATTAATTGTTACAAAGTGTCACCCATAAATCCCCCTTCGATCTAATAATCCCCTCAGACGGTCTAACAACATCCCCGGCGAGTTGGCTTCCCAGGGCTGAGTTTCTGAGACGAGGAGGGTGACACCCACGGCTCGCGTGAGTGGCGACGGGCGGTGGACAGCGTGCACGGCGCTGACAGTTCTGCAACACAATTATCAGTGTGATCTGCTTAAGGATTCATCATCAGCTCCCGCCTTCCCAAGACTTAAAAAAATACCAAGACACACAGAGAGAAAGAGGTGATAAGAAGGCATCATTCTCCTCCAACCTCATAACTGTAAATTGAAGAAAATTATTTTCTTTGCCTCCAGCTCATTGGCATATAGGCAGCATTATATTATAATTTCATAAGCATAAATCCTTTGAATAAATTTCAGAAGAATAACTGAATTAGAAATGCAAGTAAAGTAGCTAAAAAAACTTAACTGTACCAGGCAGGGGAGAGGCGGTGCGAGGGGCAGGGGCGAGGAGAGCGGCCCTTTCCCGGTGCCTCCCGTGGGTCCCCAAAGGCCCGGGAAGAGCTCCGTGTCAGGGAGAGGCCGTGTTTAAGCCCCTTCTGAGCCCGATGGCCGCTAAAATAAGCCCCTCTCCTCTCCCCATGCTCCTGTTCCAAGGAATTTGAGTCGTAATTCATCATAAATTAATTTTGGAGAAACAACAGGCTTGGGGCGTGTTATAATTATTGTTACTTGTTTATTTATTATCGTGTTAACCATTATTTATTATTATGTTAAGCATATGTGAGATCACAAAGGTTGCTCCCTGCGGTTTCCTAGCAACAAGTCTGTGCGTCCTGAACGCAAGTGTCCCCACACCCAACTCCGGACTCCATCTCGGTGGGGGCGGGGGGCAGACGCCCGGTCAGGGGCCGCGGCGTCCATCAGCCCCAGGGGGGACCCAGCGGGACGCACCGAGAAGGTGAAGGGTCTGCTTGGCCCCGTGGCCACCGCTCCCTCGCCGACCGGCAGAATGTTTCCCGACACACACCCGCGCAAAGGCACCGCAAAGACCCCAGGCGCTGGCTCGGGTTGGAAAGGATGGCCCTTTCTAGGCCCATCTCGGTCCTCGGGGAGCTGGTCACTAGGCCTCCTCCATGGCCAAGGGACATCTGGGAGGAGGAGGCCGAGGGTCGCGAGGAGCAGGGGAGGCTCCCTGAGGGCCTCCACACCCCCATCCCCGGCGGGGCCACCCGGCGCAGCTCCCCCTCCCCTGGGGAGCCTGACTGTCCCCATGAGCCCAGCACCATGCGATGGGGGTGAGGCACAGAGCCCTGAGTTTCAGCCGTGTGCAGACAGGGATCAGGAATACCCATCTGCAAATGCTACTCTTGCGTCAGGGGCAGAATTGCAGAGAGGGACCGGGTTTTCATTTTTCCTGCACGGGGACCCTCCTGTGTAAAGGAAACCTTACTTGGGGTCCCCCAGAGTGGGATGGGGAGGAGATGCTGAACCCCAGTGTCCAGGCGGGTCTCCCTTCTCTGGCGTCCTCACCAGCCCTCCACGCCTCCCGTGTGGATTATTTCCTGTCCTGGATAAGAACTGTATCGTCAAGGGGCCCGGTGATGCGACACATTCTCATGATGGGGGGGGCACCTGTGCGCCATCTCTGAGGCAGGGCCCCTCTCTCCCGACCACCGTACAGTGAGGGCCCCGGGGGGGGGATATTGTCTTTCCTGATAAGCTTTTATTTTAGAATAATTGGATTTACAAAGAAAAAATTACAAGACAGTACAGAATTCCCATATACCACTTAGCCACTTTCCTCGCTAGTAACGTCTTCTATTTCTGTGGTACGTTTGTCGCCATTAATGACCAACATCGTGCGTTATTATGAACCGAAGTCGAGAGGTTATTCAGATTTTCTTAGCTTTCACCTTTTTCTGTCCTGGGATTGCTTCTCCTTAGGCTCCTCTTGGCTGAGACACATTCTCGGGTTTCCCAGTGATTAATGACCTTGACGGTTTTGAGGAAGACCGGTCATGTATTTTGTAGAATGTCTCTCAGTTTGAGTTGGATGCTTCTCTTATGGGTAATGCTATGGATGGCATGTCTCCCCAGATTCATATGCTGTAATCTAATCTCCAGGGTGGTCTTCTTTGCAGGTTGGGGCCTTTGGAAGGTGATCAGGTCCTGAGGGTCAAGCCCTTGTGGACGGGATTGGTGCACTTGTAAGAAAAAGGAGTGAGCTAGTGCTTTTCCCACCAGGCTGGGACATGGTAAAAAGTCAGCGGTCTGCACACCAGGTGGGGACCCTCGCTGGACCACGCTGGCAAACAGATCTTGAATTTCCAGGCTCCAGAACCGTGAACAATATTTGTTTGCTGTTCACAAGACATCTAGCCCATGGGCTGAGAGAGACTGCATTTATGGGTTCGGGAGAGAAAGCCCCAGAAGTCCTCTCGAATGCACATGCCGTCAGAGGACTTACTACTGTAGATGTTAAACATGTTCACCTGGCAGGGCAGTGTCTGTCGGGTTCCCCACTGTCGGGTTCCCCACCATCGGGTTGTGCTTCTCCCTGTTTCTGTCCTGTCCTTGGGGGCAGGAAGCCCCGAGGAGCAGCCAACCATGCTTAAGGAGGAGAGAACTCTGTCCCAACTTCTCGAGGGTACAGTTTCCACACAAAGTATTTGAAATTCTGCACAGAAGATGTATCTCTTCTCCTTCATTCATTTATTGATTCTGTCATTTATTTATAGCAACACGGACTTGGTTTAGACTCAGTTATATTACAACATAGTGTCATTCATGTTGCTCAAATGTATTGGCCAGTGGAGGTTCCTTCTGCGGCTCCCATGTCCTGTGGACATGTCCCTGTCATGGTGGCACAATGGGTTTGGTTTTGGGTTTTAGCACTTGCTTACTTTCTGGCACCACAAGGTGCTCCTGTCTCATACTCCTGGCCCCTGCTCTGCAGTTGACCATTTGGCCACAGACGCCTGGTCCTTTTTATTAGAGAAGGGTATTAGCAGCCACACTCTGGGTGCTGGGTGTGCTCACTGCTACGGGGCTGGGAGCTTTCAAAACTCTGCACATTTAGGTTGCAACTAGGAACAGTTACCAGAATCTCTGGAGACAGGATCCAGCGTCAGTACTTTAAAAGCTTTGTCTGTCAAGCCCTTTATACTTTTGTATTTGGTCAGTAGTTGATGGTCAGTTAAATATCTGCCTTTGGCTCAGGTCATGATCTCAGGGTCCTGGGTCAAGCCCCATATTCACCTCCCTGCTTGGGGGAGGGGGTTCTGCTTCTCCCTCTGCCTCCCCCCACCCACCCACCACTCGTGCTCTCTTGCTCTCTCTCAAATAAACAAATAAATAAATCTTTTTCAAAAAGTAGTTGTTGGCCTCCTAATCTTGGAGTCGATGGCCTCGTAATGTCTGCCTCAAGCCTAGGGATACGGGGGGCCCCTCCACACTCCAGAAAAGGCAGAGAACTTTACCAAGATGGGTGGGACTAAATGCTTGAAAGAACTTTTGAGAGGCTGGTTCCTTTCACTGTTTGGTGGGGGGGGGGGTGAGGAGTGAGTGCCTGCCACTCCCTTTCCTTAATTTATTTTTCCTCCTTAATCCATTCAAAAGCACCTGCCCGGAGCTCAGACTGTGCAGTCCCACAGGCTGCTTCCATGCCTTCCTAGCTGGTGACCCCAAGCAAGGGGCTGTTTCTCTCTTCTCCCTGTGGAGGAAGTTCCACTAAGACCACTGCCCATCACATCGGAACTTGGTGGACAAGCTTAACACAGCCTGAGGCGCGTAGTAAACCTCCATACCGCTGGCTCCCCCTTCCCGTCCTCTACCCCCAAGCCCAGAGAAACAAGAGAGGCCTGAAACGGGGGTGGGAGGCCAGCTTCTCCCCCTCCCTGGACCACAGCTCGGCACCACACCTGGAGGCTTCCCTGAAAAGCGGCGTCCCGGTGGGGGTAGCCAGGCATGGCAGCAAGACAAGCCTTCAGAGCCAGAGCGCCCACGCCCACGCCTAGAGATGGCTCACGCGGTGTGGCTGCAGTTTGCACCTCAGGTCCTGTGGTGCTTTCTATTCTATTTTCTTTTTCTGTTCACTCAGACACCTGGCGAGCACTCCCAGCGAAGCCCGCCCTGTGGGATCCGCTGACCGGTGATAATTGTTCAAAGGAATCACATTGCTCATGAGACTTTCTTCCTTGGGGGTCCTTTTCAGAACAAGAGCCTGTTTTTTTGGCCAAGGCCAGTCCACAGTCTTGATCATATGGTGAAATTGGCAAGAGGACTTTGGGGTGGGTCACAGAACCAAGGGCTCGGCCAAACAACGGAGGCGTGGCCCCTGATCGCTCCCCTGCGGCTCACCATCCCAGTGCCGAGGCTCCGAGGGACTCCTGTCCACGTTTCACAGTCTGGGGAGAAGAGCCTTTTGCCCCATCAGCGAGACATTGGCATCAGCCACAGCAGGAAGGGCAGGTGAAAGGGACACACAAGGCCACTGGGGGAATTACTCTCAGCCGAGCAGCCCCCATGGATTACAGGGGTCCATGTGGTTAACTAACAGTTTCTGTCCTTAAAACAGAATAAAATTGTATCAGCACCAACAGCTTCTCATGGAACAAGTATCACACGCTGGGTACTTGAGACAGTGAGCCTGAGCTCTCTGAACAACCATACCACGCAGACATGGTTAAACCCTCCCAGACAAGAAAGCGGGCTGCGGGAGGTCAAGTTCACCGGCCTCAGTGACAGCCGACATACTTCAGAATGGGGGCCTGAGACTGCAGGGTGCACCGCCTCCTTTAGAATGCGACACGGGCACAAACAGCGCATGCGTGCCGGACGGATCCAGGAGGCTGCCGGAGGGACTCTTGGAGCCGTTCTGGCCCGAACTGCCACAGCAAGCACCAATGCCCGGATTCCGACTTCCGGGACACCTGCCACCGAGCACCCCTTTTCTACGCCAACCGCAGGAGCTCTTCCAGAGCTGGACCACTCGCTGTCTCCCAAACGTGCCTTTGTTCGTGCTGTCCCCCTCCCTTCTCCCGCCTGGCGGACCCCTCAGGACACAGCATACGTGCCTCCTCCTAGGAAGCCTTCCCAAGTGTTGCTCCCTACAGCACGTCAGGCTCAGATACCCTCGTGGTTCTGAATAGTGCTACTTACGACATTTTGCTTCGCGTTGAGTTTTAGAGTTGACCTCTTCCTCCTACTGCCGTTCTTCTGTCATCCTCCTCAGAAAAGATGAGGGTCTTCCTCATCACATTACCCTCTATAGCACTCAGCCTGGGATGGGCTCTTGGTCACTGCTGGGTTGAGTTGATTTGAGGCTAAGTGACATCTGCGCCAAGTCCTTCCCTGTGGGGAGGAGAGCCCGGTCCATCACATTGGTTCTCATCACCTGGAGAAGACATGTTGAGCAGATTCATCACCAATCCTTACAGAGATGGGAAGATACAGAAAAATCCCAAATATGACTATGGCCTTGGCGACCTGTGGACAGGTTCTCCCTGCTGCCCTAAAGGTCGGTGCAGTCACGGGACTGGCTTTGGGCAATGAAGTGTGGTCAATGATGAAAGGCTCTCTCCTAGGTGGAAGGGAGGGGTCGGGGCACTCGATGAGCTCCCACGCTCCCTTTGTCCTGGCTGGGAACTCGACGGAGCCTGTGTCTAGGTGGAGTACCATCAGCAGGGTCCCCTGTGGGACCCCAGTGAGCAGAACTCTCCTGCTGCCGTACACGCACGGAGAAGAAGATAGAACTCACGTGTTAAGTCATGGAGACTTTGGGTTATGTGTCGCCATGGCTTAACCTTGATTTTCTGACGAGCAAAGGCACATGTCGTACCTTCTTCTCAAGATAAGCAGGCTCTTGTTTGTTGATGGAAAGAGGGTTCATTGTTAATGGCACTGAGTAATGGAGTGTGGTAACAAAATGTGTATGGTGTGGCCTCAGCCCTATTGTGCAGTGTAGTTCTGAGCGTACGCACACATACACTAAAGCAAACAGTATGGACTTTCCCTGGAAGCAATTTTTCATGCTTCCATGAAAGCTGTTAATTTTTCTCATTGGAGGTTGGCCAGTTCGGCTCAGTTCATGAAGGCGTCCATTGCAAAATTCATCTAGCATTGTTTCCTAAAGCTACCGAAGGTGCAGACTAGAAAAGTGGGTATTTTCTCTTAATGAAAAGATAGTCAGACGAGGGGAAAAATGCCTTTCCTTTCTTCCTTTCTCTTTCTTCCCTTAAAAAACTCAGAATGATGTTGTGATTAACTTGCATTTTGCAGCATAGTGGATATGACAGTCGACCAAATTAATCCCATTATGCAAAACCCAGTTCACAAATGGTTTTGCATTTTTGCAAAATTATGTCAATTTCCCTATAAATTGGAGAGACTGTGTCAGTTTTCCGAACGGCACATAGATGCTACTCGGTGCTGTGTATCTATATTCCTCTAATTCAGAAAGATACCGATTTTAGCTCCGTGGCACAAATTAGGATTCATAACTTTAATGTTGATATTTTTGTTTACATGAGACTCGCATGAGAATTACCATTAGTTTTCACACTCACTTAAAATCTTCCTCCCCATCATCATACTCATCATGGTGAGAGAAAAAGAATTAGGAGCTTGAAGAGAAGATGGTGAAAACACAATTCTGGATCATTGCAATATTTGCACCATCGCGCATCCTTTCCTTGCAATTCCGGAGCCACGGCTCCTCGGGCCGGGCTCCCGCACCCTGGCCGGGCTCTGGCTCCCTGTCCGCGTCCGCGCGGGCCGGGCGGGGATGGCCGCCCCCTGCCTTCCTCTTGGCCAGCTGCAGACATGCTGGTGGAGGCCAGATCTGCTTGGCACGGACTACGATCTGTGAGTCCCCTGTAACTGGACCGACTTGTCAAGTGAAGCCCACTCCTGCGTGGAGCGGTGGAGCAGCCGGGATCTGGGAGTCCCCACTCGCTGACCCCTGTCACCAGCGCTCCGGGCCTCTAACATCTGCTCTCTGGGAGCTGCGTCTTCACCGGCTTCATCTCGGATGCAGCCAGGCCCTCCGATCTCGGCTCGGTGCTGCTGCTTTCTCTCTTACGGGGAGAAAGGAAAAGCTTCCTTGTTTTGAAGACTGGCGCTCGGAGGGCTAAATCACTTACTGAATTCAGAAAATCTATTTTTTAATGGTTATTCTTTCTCCGCGTAGCACTTTTTATTCTGGTAATGCTTTCTTGAACAGTGACTTGTTGACTTTTTGTGCTTTAGATTTATTAGACGTGTGTCAAGTTGTCAACCTCCTACCGTTCACATTTGTGTCCACCTTGCAAACAGCAGGGAAAAATACTTTTTTTTCCACGAACGCTCACTTCTTGGCAGCTCTGAAACAAATTTTTGAACAGTTGCTGTTCCTATTGATAGCAATAGTTTGATGTTTCAAAAAAAACCAGGGTTTTATTTTCCCCTAAATTTTTGACATGTTCTGTCATATCATATCATATCATACCCTGATGCATCAAAGACAAAAAGCAGGGAGGCCCCAGCCTGCACTGTTCACATAGCTCATGAGTCTTCGCTAAACAGCCTCCCATCTGTTCACCGCGTCCATCCCTTTGTTCCCTCTCCAATGCTGGTATTCCTCAATGAAACCTGTTCTTGCTTCTTTCAAGACGCTGCAGGCTCTCCAGCAAGGCTTCCTAATCTTGGGGAGAAGGAGTCTCAGGGAATTAGGAGACTGTCTGCGTTTTCCTACTGCTGGCTGGCCAGGATTCGGATTCCTCTGTGGAACCAACAGCAAACAATAAGACAAAAGGAGAATATACAAATGAAGTGATCACCCAGTAGCCCCAGGCAAATATCCCCTGCAATGCTCAAACTGGGATTAAAAAAAAAAAAAAGTCAGCCATCAAAACTCTTCCTCCCAGAGACTCTCTCCCCGCCAGGCCGGCCAGGACCTCCACGCTGTGACTCTGAAACGAGGGATGGAGGCAGTGTGACCCGCTGTGTCCTGGTCTTACCCAGCCGCTTGTCCACCCCCCTAGCTGCCGGGCTTGCAGAAAGGAGGAGTGTGACCGGCCAACCCCGCTCCGGCTGCCCCCGCCGCTCTCAGACCCCTCCCTGGATGCAGCCCAGGTCCAGTCCCATGGAACCTCTCTCACTAGCTCCAGCTAGAGAGGGGCCAGCTTCTCATGGACCAGGCGTCTGCGGAAATGCGGGGGCCTCGGGTGGGCCGGGAGCACTCAGGATGACCTTACAGAGGGCTGCGAGAGGGCTCCTCCACCTGCCCATCAGCCTGGGGCTTCCAGGCACACAGCCCGGTCAAGGCACACGGGCGGACAGCGGCCGCACGATGGGACCCCAGCCCAGCCTCCCAGGGGGCCGGGCGCTGCGAGAGCAACTGGAGCGTGATCCACACACGTCCATCCTTCTGCCAGAACTGCCCTCCCGACTGCCCCTTCAGCTCAGCGCAGACACTGGGGCCTCTGGGAGGCGGTGTGACTTTGTGGGCGGGGTTAGCAGTCCGTGGGTGTGTCCCTACACCTGGCTCAGTGTCCCCACTTGTGGCCCTCCACCTGCCAGCCTGCCACCTTCGGGCAGATGGGCACCAGACATCCCCCCCACACACCGCCCCGTGTCCCCAGAACTCGGGGACAGGAACTTGAAAGGTTATGGGCACTGAGCCTCTGGAAGATCTGATGCCAGGACTCTAGCAGATTTGCATTTTAGAGAAATTGTTGTCCTCGGGACGGGAGCATGGATGGCAGACTCGGGTGAGGGGCAGGGAGGAGATGGTGACCGTTCTGGCAGGAAGTGGGGAAGGTCCAACCTAGGGAAAATGGCAAGGCCAGTTGGGGACGGTTAAAGGGAAGAATCAAGAAGATCTGCTTGCTTGTTGGCAAAGCGGGCTGGAGGGCCGCGTGGGAGACGCATCAGGGTGGGCCACTCAGAAGGGCAGGTGGGCTCTATGTGGGCCGCGCAGTGAGGGGGTCCAGGCTGGGAGTGTAGGGCTGCCTTCCGTAGTCGTTGGCAGAGGGGCAGTCGGTGGGCACTGAGCTCTGGGCTCCAGGTTCCCATTCTGTGTAAGAAGAGTGGGCTTGGCTCTTCCAGGACCCACATTCTAGAATTCGGCGGGGTTTCTGTAAGGCAAATAACGTGGCATTGAGTGTGATGCTCTTGCTTAGGTCAAGTCCCAGCCTTCCTGGAGCTCTTTTCTTTTCCTGGGGGCTGAAAACAATAGAAATTTATTCTCTCCTCTCTCTAGAAGCCAGGAGTCTGAAATCAATGTGTTGACAGGGCTGTGCTTCCTGCAGAAGCTCCAAGGACTAATCCTTCCTTGCCTCTTCCATTTCCTGGCGGCTCCTGGCAGGGCTTGGCGAGCCTCGCCTTGGGGTTGCATCACCCCATCTCTGGCTCCAGCATCCTCTGGCCTCCTCTATGTGTCTGTGTGTCTGTCTGTGTCTTCTCCTCCTGCAAGGACATCAGTCATGGGACCTAGGGCTCACCTTAACCCAGTGTGGCCACATCTTAATGGATTACATCTGCCAAATCTCTAATCAGGTCACATTCTGAGGTTCCAGATGGCCGTGAACTTGGGGAGAACACAATTCAATCCTTGTATCCGCACTTTCTTGCTGGCGTAGCTCTTCCCTGAGCCCGTGTTCCAACGTGGGCTGCTGGTCTGCAGTCGCCATGGTCAATAAAAAGAAAGTGTTGAAGTTCCACTTCTTTGTATTTAAAATTGTTATTTTGGGGTAAGTTGTACAACATCATAACCCAGTAGTACTGTGGTACATGTGTATAATTAACAAGCATATTTACATTCACTGCGGGGCTCACAGATTTGTTCACAAACGGGGTCACGCGGAGAACAAAGCACGGAGCCGTTCCATGGTGGAGGGTCCCATCCAGGACGCGGAGAACACGGAGCCGTTCCATGGTGGAGGGTCCCGTCCAGGACGCGGAGAACACGGAGCCGTTCCATGGTGGAGGGTCCCGTCCAGGACGCGGAGAACACGGAGCCGTTCCATGGTGGAGGGTCCCGTCCAGGACGCGGAGAACACGGAGCCGTTCCATGGTGGAGGGTCCCGTCCAGGACGCGGAGAACACGGAGCCGTTCCATGGTGGAGGGTCCCGTCCAGGACGCGGAGAACACGGAGCCGTTCCATGGTGGAGGGTCCCGTCCAGGACGCGGAGAACACGGAGCCGTTCCATGGTGGAGGGTCCCGTCCAGGACGCGGAGAACACGGAGCCGTTCCATGGTGGAGGGTCCCGTCCAGGACGCGGAGAACACGGAGCCGTTCCATGGTGGAGGGTCCCGTCCAGGTGTTGCTGGCTGCCTGGCACCTACACTTACATCACACGCAGGAAGGACATGGGGTCGAATAAAAAGAAAAGGCTTGCTCATCAGTCCCCCCTCCGGGCGCTGTATCAGGTGATGGTTAGGAGCTGTCACTCTGGCGCCCGGCTCCGCGGCTCAGCCACTATATGGCCTTGGGATCTGGGGCAAACTGACTTCACTGTTTTGAAGGGGGTGGCGAAGACTACCACCGACCGCCTCTGCCCACCGCAGAAGTCAAGGATTCGCACAACGCCCCACCTCCAGACACCGGCTGTGGTCCTCAGCGAGACAGCAAGTGGGATCGAGGAGGCAAAGGCTGGGGCCACATGTGGCCCCAGCTCTGTGGCCCCTTCTGAATCTGTCTCCACAAAGCTTCTGTGGCCCCCACCTGGGCGCCAGCGCTCACGCCTGGGGACCATCATACCAGCCGTGGCACACCTTCCGTGGAGAAGGGACTTTGGGGAGTAAGGTCGAAGGCTCCTGTGAAATCTATGACCCTCCACTCTTGAGTCCCCCGGCGACAAAAGCATTCCAGATGAGGTAGTTGAAGTGTATGCATGTGTACGTCTGTGTGTGTGTGCGCGTGTGCACACGCACGTGCAGAGAGGGCGAGGAAAAGAAAGATTATGAGCTCCCAGCCCAGGCTAATGAGGCCTGTAAGTAGGGGGCGAAATCACCCTGGAACGTTTTGCTACCGAATTGCACAGTAGAATTGTAATTAATTTGTTGTCCGACATTACCCATAGGCCTTTTTTAGCATTTCTACTTTCCTGGCTGCTACTGCCCATTGAATTCCAATGTTTTGGATTAATATCCTCTGGTTAAATCTTCCTGCAGTTGTGCACCCTGAGTCTCCTTTTATCTCTTGTCCGTATTTCTGGGATCTTTGAATGATTTCTCTGCCGTCGCTGGTCTTCTCAACACCTCCCAATTTTGCGTAATCTGTGAATGTAATTAACAAGTCTTTACCTTCCCCTGCAGATAATTAGCAGAGATGTTAAATAAAGCCAGGCTCAGCACTGATGGCTAGGGCACCGTGCTAGACTCCCCCCACATGTGATACACAGCTATTTATCATTATCTTTGTTTACAGCCTTTCCGCCACCTCTAGCCAACACAATGGAGCTCACCTGCCCGGAGGAGGGAATTCGGTTGGTGGCGCTTATCAGAGCAAAGCCAGCCAGCACGGCAGCTCTGGGACTGGGTCCCCTGTCCTCTTGCTGAAGGGAGTCCGACCAGGAGCCTTGCCCACCCTCCCTGTGGGTGTCTAAGCCTCCTTGTGGGCTGGCTCCCTTTCCTGGCCCCATCCTTCCCGATGTTATATCTGCATGTAAAGAGGATTCTCAAGCCCCCATCCCTCAAGCCTGAAAGCCCCACTGTCCTCTTTCCCAGGAACAGCCCCTCCCTCGTGGCCTCCAGGCCGAAAATGTCAGCATCGCCCCTGACTCGACTCCTTCTTGCTCCCTTTCCACAGCCAGCCTGCTAGCAATCCCAGTTGGCACTGCCTTCAAAGTGCGTGGAGACCTCGCTGCTTCTTCCCCATCGCCAGCTGCCGGGCCCGATGACGGCAGCCCTGCACCTGTTGCCTCTCTTGCAGCCTCAGCACAGCAGCTGGCACCTGTTAAAAATGCAAGTCGGAGAGCCTCCATCCTCCCTCACACTTCTCCGAAGCCTTCCCACCCTTCTCGAGTCAAACCGAAGTCCTCGTGGTGATGGATTCGCTTCCTGCTGCTGCTGAAGCAAGTTCTCACAGCGTCAGAGGCTGAAACAACACGAGTTGGCAATCTTGGAGTCCTGGAGGTCCAAAGTCCCAGAACGATCTCCTGGGCTGACCTCAAGCTGGTGGCAGGGTCCTGTCCCTTCTGGAGGCTCCAGGGGAGGAGCTGTTTCCGTGCCCTTTCCAGCCCTGTGGAGATGCCTGCACCCCGTGGCTCATGGCCCCGTCGCTCGGAAGTCTTTCTTGCCCCATCTCCTCTGACCCTCCTGTCCCTCTTCCACTGACCAGGACCCAGCCGATCACCCTGGGACCAGAGGATAATCCAGGAGAGTCTCAGGATCCTTAGCTGGATGACATCCACAGAGTTCCTCTTACCATGCGAGGTAACATGGCCCATGGAAGGTTCTGGGGCTTAGAACTTGCACATACTTCGAGCCCTTCTTCTGCCCGCCACAAGTGGCTTCCAGGATCCACACCACTGGCTGGCTGATGATCTTGCCAACGTTGTGTTCTGCTCTCTCCCCCCATTGGACACTCTCCTCCCACCAGACTAGAGGAACAGCCCCGGAGAGAGGGGCCGGCGGGTTCCAGCAATGCCTCTGGGCTGGTCCTCCTTCCTCTCTGCTGCGACACTCTGCCCCAGGTGCTGTGGCTCATGTGGGGCCTCCTTCAAGCCTCTACCCAAATACTACCTCCCCCTACCCCTCTCACCCCACATTCCCTTCCCTTCTTCATCACACCTTCTTTGCACCTCGTCACCATCTAAAATTGTGCATCCAATTTATTTATCCCAAGTATTTCTTATCTCCCCGAAGTAGAACGGGAAAGCCAGGAAGGCAGTTTTGCTTTGCTCTGTGTGCTGCTGGCTGCCGGGCACCCCCAGCGCCTGGAATGGGGGTGAACGAATGCTGGACCATGCTAAGGACAAGATGGAGAAACTCATCCTGCCACTGCCGAGCCATCGAAGAAACGACACGTGGAACGGGGCAGCTCATTGCTTTGAAACCCATACTGTGTCTTCCTAAGAGTTCCCGTTTATTTGAGTGTATGCACTTGTTCCTGTCCTTCTCGGCACTGCTCTGTTGTTTCTTGGGATATCTGTTTTAGATTTGCTGGGGACTCAATGAAATAATGGTCATGTGCTTTGCAGGAAAGCTAATCAATCACTATTTGCTAATTTCTTAGTAAATCTCTAGCCTACACACTTCTTTGTAATAATAATATACATGTAACACACGGAGACTAGAAGGAAAAGGATTAATGCACAAAATCTTCAGGGAAGTATGTTGACAAGGGTGTTACGAAATGCTCACGTGTATTTAGGGATGGGGTAGAAGGTGTAAGCATAACACGAAGGTTATCACCCCGGATAGTGGAGACAAGAGGGAAAAAAAGTGATTCTTATTGGGATAGGGATGTATCAAGAATAGTTTGGAACTAAAATGATATTTAACACTTATTCATTCCTTATTAAATGTCAGGTGCCATGTTAAATGTTTTACTTACATTATCTGAAAATAAATGAGAGCTGTCCATCCAAAGATAATGGTCAGGTACTAGACAAGGGCAATTTCCAATCACTATAATTATAACCACACATAACCATTAATAACTCACTCCTCTGTGCTAAACAGGAAACGTTCCGTGTCATTCAAACTTTCGGCCTTAAGCACAGTTGTGTTCTTTGACATTTCTTCTCAGACCTCCTCTTCCATCCTGACTCCAGCCTGACCCAGGCTGCTCACTGGATGGCTCTTCCCCCTCCAAGCTGGCCCTGGGGACCCAGATCTTGTGACTATTAGTAGAACCTTCCACGACCCATTTCCTCAAGGTTTCAAGAGAGCTACAATATTCATCGTATTTCTCCAAGTGGGTTTGTGATGATATTGGGAACTTTAAGAAAGAAGGTTTCCATGATCCATAGGAGCAGGAAATAATATGTTAAAAGAGTTAACCTGTTTTCTTTACCACATGATAGCTCAGAGCTGTCCATGTGTATCATGTGTGGCAATCATCAAACAGAGGGTATTATTTACGAAGTCTCCCAAATTTATGTCAACATGTTCAAGTCTGTTAAAACGATGTCCTGGATAATTTCTGTTCTCTGGGAAGCACTTGGGAAATATGGTTTTGCTTGTACTGTGGCATTTCTCCTGTCTCTAACCAGTGACTGATGTTCAGTTGCCCATTTGAAGCGAATATCAATGAGAGGGGATTCTAGCAACAACGAGTGAAGAGCTCTAGCTTGGCCAAATGGTCCTGCCAAGAGCAATTAGAAAAGGTAGATAGATAGATGGATAGATGCACAGACATGGATGATAGAGGACAGATGACAAAGGGTCAATAGATGATAGAAGATAAATAGATAAGATAAAGATGAGAGAGAGAGATTGGTAGATGATAGAGAAGAGAGATAGATAGAGATGAAAGAGAGAGAGGTAGTTAGCCCCAGATAGAGCTATTTCTTTTAAAGGCAGTAGAGGGCTGTTGAGGGGACCAGGACTTAGGAGTCATGACCCCAAGAAGAAGAAACTTCAGAGAAGTGAGCTGACCTGCTATGAGCCATGCTTTCTCTCGGGACTATTGCAGATTCTTGATATAAAGCAAAATCTAACTATCTGGGTTGGGGACTGGGACTAAGAGGCAGGGAAGCTGTCAGAGCTTCTGGTAATCTTACAGGGCTACAGAGGTAAAAGATGGATTTCAAGGATGCCTAAGCAGAATCAAGATCCCAAAAAGAAAGAGGATGCAGAGAAGTGAGTTCAACATTCATGGTTTTTCACTTGAAGCATTTGTCAAATTCTCAATCTGTGCAGAACAAAAAGCTAAGAAAGTAAATAGAAATTGACTGAACCACAGACCATGGTGTTTGGCCAAGCAAAAACAATAGGTTTCTGGACCCACCAAATAGGAGACACCCCATTAAATATGCAGACCCTCATTTGAGATAGACAATGAAAACTGTGAGTTGGGCTGGAAACAGCTATTTTTTGGATTAAGACAATATACTCCATTCTAACTGACAATCAGAGGATAGTGAGCCATTTAGTGTTTTGTACACTATCCCTGGCATTCAACAACAACTACCAAGCTACCAAAAAACAAGACCAAGAGGAAAAAATAGGCTATAGACATAGGCAAATGACTTGACCTAATTATTGGAGTTCTCAGATATGCACTTTGACCTGTGACTAATATAGTGAAGAAAATAGTGAAAATATGGAGAATTTCACCAGAGAATCAGAATAGATAAAAGGGAATTAAATAAAAACTATAGAAATAAAAAGTGAAAAGATGAAGAAATCTATCTTCTTCACAGAAGACTGAGCTTGGCAAGAAAAGAATAGTAAAGTAGAAGACAAATGAATAGAAAGCATCCATGCTGAATCACGGAGTGCAAATATAGTGGTAAGTCCTGAGAAGAGAATGAAAGACACAGAGAAAAAGCCAGTGTACGCATGACTGGAGCCCCAGAAATGAGAGAGGGGAATAAGTGAAGCTGGAAGAGATAATGGCAGCCATTTCCCCAAAATGATGAAAGACATCAAGCTATATATTCAGGAAGCATTATGAGACTCAAGCATAACTTGATAACTATGAAACCAACCACACCCGGATACATCATGATGTAACTGGTGAAAAGCTGGGAAGATCTTACAACAGAAAGATTACAAAGGTGCATTATGTTTAAAGGGGCAGTACTGTTACTGATGGTTGCTTTCTCCATAAAAATTATGGGATCCAGAAAACATTGAATGAATTAACATCCCTAAAGTGCTGAAAAAAATCTAACTGCCAACCTTGAAGTTTGTATCCAGCAAAAATATTCTTCAAAAATAAAGTAAAACATATTTTCAACAAATAAAAGCAGAGGAAATCTATCAGCAGAATTTCCCTAAAATTTTTACAGTATTATCCAGGCAGAAAGAAAATGATGCCAGGTGCACTAACTTTAGTACAGAAATTAAGAGAATGTGGATACATATATTTAATATACGTATATTTGAATATTGAGTAAACAAAGCAATAATAATAGTGACAGTCATGGTCTAAAATGGTAGTAAAATGCATGACCTTTTTGGACTTATTTTCATGAATACAAAAGTTAGGAGTGGGAAAATGAGGTTAAAATGTTGTCTAGCATTGCCTAACAAGTGACAAAAGTACTAATTTCTATTCAAACAATATAATCGCTAGAGTATTTACTGAAAAGACAATAAAAGGACATACAACCAGCAAGCTATAAAGAAGAAAGATAAAATAATAAAAATATTTAAAAATTTTGAACTGAATTATACTAAAAATGTGACATATCAAAGTGCGTGGAGTTCTGAGCAGCTAAATCTATACTTAAGAGAAAAGGTATATATAGCCTTAAGTCCTTATATTAAAAAAGAGGAAAGCTGAAAAACTTAGGATATAAATGTTCATCTCAAAAAGTTAGGAAAAAGGCAATTAATTAAACCTAACTATAGTAGAAGGGAGGAAATAGTAAAGAAGAGCAGAATCAATGAAATAGAAAATGAACCTACAAAAGAGAGAATTAACAAATCTAATTATTTGGAAAAAACCAGAAAATTATAAATTTGTGGCAAGACTGGTGAAAATGTAAAGAAAGAAGGCACAAATTATCAATGTCAGTAATGAAAAAAGAAATATCATATAGATTCTGATTCTGTAGACATTAAAAGATAAAGGAGTTTTATAGAAATACTTATGCCAGATAATTTAAAATTTTAGATAAAATGGACAAATTTCTAGAAGGAAGCAACTAAATTTGAATGGTCTTATATTGATTTTCAAAAATTGAATCTGTAATTTCAAATCTTCCCATCAAGAAATCTCCAAGCTCTGAACACATCAACACTTACAAACATTTAGAGAACAAATACTAAGGCAAAGATGTTATACAAAAATATGTGTGGCAGGGGAGAAATTGCCCACCTGATTTTATTAACACAGGATAACCTTGATATTAAAACCTCATAAAAACATTAAAAGAATGACAACTTACAAGTTAATCTCTCTCATGAACATAAATGCAAAAACCTTACAGATTAGCAAAGCAAATTTCATGGCATAAGAAAGTAACACATCATATTCAAGTTGAGTTTATCTCAGGAACGTAAGGATAATTTAATATTAAAAACTACTTTACCACATTAATGGAATAGGAGAAATAGTTATTTCAATAAAAATTAAACTGAAAATAAAGTATTTAATAAAATTCTACACCCAGTCTTGATAAAAACTCTTAGCCAACAAGGAATGTAATTTTTTTTTTTTAAAGAAAGAGAGAGAGAACACATGCAGCTGGGAGGTGGGGAGGGGCAGAGGGAGAGAGAGAGACAATCTTAGGCAGGCCCCATGCCCAGCACACCGGCCAACATGGGACTGGATCTCACAACCCCGAGATCGCGACCTGAACTGAAATCAAGAGTCAGATGCTTAACCACCGGAGCCACCCAGGCACCCCTGAGAATATATTATTCTTTGTATGATATAAAGTTTCTACAAAATTCTTACCAGAAAAATCATGCTTCATGGCCCAATATTGGAATCTTTCTCCCAGAGACCAGAAATGGGACAAGATTGTCAAAACCCACCACTTCTACTCAACATTTGATTAGAGGTCCTAGCCAAGGCAAAAAGACAAGAAAAAATATAAAGTGTAAGGACTGGAAATAAAGATGGAAACCTGTCGTTATTCATTACTATAAACTTGACTGTCTATGCAGGAAATGGTATTCAGGATGTATACATACACATGTACAATGTATACATAGAAAATCTAGAAGAATCCTCAGATAAACTGAGGATATAAAAAGAATGTAGCAAGGTCACTAGATACAAGATAAATATAATAAAAATCAATTGTATATTATATATGTGTGTGTATATAGTATGCATATGTGTGTATATATATATGTGCAAAAACAAATAGAAAATAAATTTAAAGATGCCATATATAATAAAACATATCCAGAAATAAATATCCAGGAATAAATCTAATAAGAGACATACAAGAACACTAAATTGAAAACAACACAATACTATGAAGAGAAATTTAAGACTTCTTCCCAAATTGGTCTTAAGATTGAGACAAGATAATGACTAGAACGTATGAAAAGGCAAAGGCGTAAGAGTGGACACGTCCATCCTGAAGAAGAAAAGAAAGTTAGAGGACCTATAATTTCAAATATCAAATAATGAAGACAGTATGGGAATCGGGCAAGGAGATCCAAAATGACCAACAAAACAGGAAACTGAATTCAGAAACAGACCCACATACATACACACTCCTTTGATGTATGACTTTACTGAGGTGGGAAAGGGTGTTAGTTTTCAGTAAATGAAGTTGAGTCAATCACATATCCACGGGTTAAAAAAAATAATAATTTTGACCTCCACCCACGGTAGACCAGATATAACACACAGATTTCAGTGTGAAATGTAAACCACTTTTGGAAGGAAATACTGGAGAATATCCTGGAACTAGCAGATATTTGTTAAACACGACATTAAAAAAAAGTAGGTCATAAAGGAATAATTGATCAAGTGAACTACTTTAAAGCTAAGACCTTCTGTTTGTCAAAAGACACCATCAAGAGAGTGAAAAGGGAAGCCACGGGTTAGGAGAAGATGCATGAAAAACAGAGAATTGTATCTATAATACATAAAGAACTACCAATCAATTAGCAAAAGCAATGCAGTAGAAAAAAAGAATGGGTTTAAAACAACTTAAGTCCTTCCCAAAGAGGATATCCAAATGGCCAAAAGAACATTTGAAAAGATCAATCTTGGTAGTCACTGGGAAATTAAAATAAACACAATATATCCACCTGAATACTTACAATGAAAGCCTCAAAAAACCAAGTTATCAGGGAGGATCTGGAGCAACCAGAACTTTCCATGCATCACTGATGAGAGAATAAAGAAGTACGATCACTCGGAAGGCCATGTGGCAGTATGGAGTATACAGACCACATACGTGCATGTTCTATGACCCGAGAGGTGTACTTAGATGCAGCAAAAGGGAGGTGCAAAAATGGGTGTTGCAGCTTTATTTGGAAAAGATCCCAACTGGAAACCACCTCACGTCCCTCAACAGTAAGACAAACGAACTCCAGTGCATTCCATCTGTAAAACACTGTCACACAAAGACAGGGAACAAACCCCACGAAGACAATGAATGACTCTCGTAAACATAATATTGAGTGAGGGAAGAGTACAAGAACTACAGAAGAGTAAAGACAGAGTATACATTCTGATTCCATTTCTATGAAGTTCAACTAGACAAAATGGACTGTGGGCATTTACAGTCAATGGAAGCTGCCGTTCTGAGAAGGAGGGGTGGGGCGTCTGGGACACTAGTCATGTGTTCCTTCTTGATCGGATGCTGGTTATGTAAGTCTGTTCACTTTGAAAGGTCACCTTGGCTTATACTGCAGAAATGCATTCAAGCCCCTGCTAGAATGGCCCAAATCCAGAATGTTGACAACACCCAGTGCCGGTGAGCATGGGAGCAGCTGGAACCCTCCTTCGTGGCGGCAGGAATGCAAACAAGTGCAGGCCCTTTGGAAGCAGCTTGGTGGTTTCTTAACGAAACAAAACACACTCTTCCATACAACCCAGCAATTACCTTCCTTGGTATTTACCCAAAGAGTGAAAACTTGTGTCCACACAAGAACGTGCACACAGATGTTTATGGCAGCTTTTTCATAACTGCCAAAGCCTGGAAGGAACCCAGTTGTCCTTCAGCGGGTGATGGATAAACCGTGGCCCCTGTAGATGATGGAATATTATTCAGTGCTAAAAAGAAATGACCTATGAAGCCATAAAGAGACATGGAGGAACTTTAAGTGCACCTAGCTAGGTGAAAGAAGCCAATCTAAAAGTGTGACATACCCTACAATTTCAGCTCTGTGACATTCTGGAAAATGCAAAATAATGAACCAGTAAAAGGATCAATGGCTGTTAGGAGTTGGTTGGGGTGAAGGATGAATAGGTGGACGAGAAGGCATCTTTAGGGCAGAGAAACTAACATATAATTATTGTGGATCTAGGTTATTAGTCATTTGTGCAAACCCATCGAATGGACAAGAGCAAGAGTGAAGAATGAAGTATGGATTTCGGCTGATAATGATGTGTCGAGGTAGGTTCATCAATGGTAACAAATTGTAACGCTCTGGCGGGGGAAGGATTGGGTAGTGGGGTAAACTCTGGGGTGTGGAGGCATGGGATATATGGAAAATGTGTGTGCTTTCTGCTCAATTGTGATGTTAACTTAAAGCCTCTCTAAAAATAAGGTATATTTGAAATTGTTTAATGCATTAAAACAAAAATAATGGCATGCTTGGGGGGCCTGGGTGGCTTCAGTCAGTTGGGCGTCTGACTCTGGATTTCGGCTCAGGTCGTGATCTCAGGGTCATGAGCACCCCAGTCGGGCTCCACGCTCAGCGGCGAGTCTGCTTGAGATTTGCTCTCCCTTTCCCTCTGCCCCTCCCCCACACTCATTTTCTCTCTCTCTCTCTCTGTCTCTTTCAAATCAATCTTTTTTAAAAAAATGTCATGCTTGTCTCTTAAATAGCAGCATATTTAAGTATTTTAAATAGAAAAACGCGTGTGTCCGACCTCCACACCCAGAGGCTGTCCCTGTCAAGAGCGGCTTTGCTTCTGTCCGTCTCTGTGCCCGAGCCCCCGGGGCCTGGCGCCCAGGAACCCGCCGCAGGGCTGTAGCCCACGGTCCATCACGCGACTCCTCGGCGCTCCTGTTAACTCATCCTCCAGTTGCCAGTGTTGGCTGGATGAGGATTCGATTGTAAGGCCTCTGGCGATTCTGAAATTCTGCAATTCTCTCCCTCTCCTGTATTAATTTGGCCGAGTGTTGGCCCAGGACGAGGCCCTGCGCTCCCCAACGGAGCAAAAGGCCGACGGGGGTGCGTAGGCGCGCAGGCGTGAGTGAGAGCGACGGGGGCCCAGGCCAGGCTGCGGGGAGCCGGGCTCACCTGACGAAGCCCGCAGCTGGGAGCCGAGGAGCCGCCCAGGGTGCTGTGGGCGCGAGAGCCGGAGCCGGGCGCGCTGCGGAGGGTGAAGGCCCGGCCACCCTCGGGCACGTGGCTCCGAGCTCCGAGCGGGTGTCCCGGGAGTGGCTTCTTGAAGGACAGCAGGTGCTCGCCCGCCCTGGGTGGCGGTGCAGCGGAGCGGGGAGAGGAGTGTGGGGAGGGCCCCTTCCCAGGGATGCGTGGCCTTGACACCCATTCATTCCACCTGCTGGGCTGCGCCGCTCCCCTCCCCTGGCCTGCGGGCGATGCTCGAGGTCCTCGCGGGTGACGGGAGTCAGGCGCGGAGACCACCCGGGAAAGGGGGCTCTGCGGGGGCGCGCGGGCCTAGCGCTGCCCTTGCTGCTGGACGCGCCTCTACGCCCGGGGGCCCGAGACCGCGGCCAAGGGTCCCGCACCCCCGCCGCCGGCTGGAGCCGCGCTGCCGGT
>LNAC01000076.1:1275892-1291405 GCA_002007465.1 Ailurus styani | reverse complement strand
GGCTGGAGCCGCGCTGCCGGTGCCCGCCGGGCTGGGGCCCAGGCCGCAGAGGCGCCTCTCCCACTCCCCGCGCCCGCAGCCCGGCTCCGTTGCAGCCTCCCGCAGAGGCACGGCCGGTCTCGATCCCTCGGCCCGGCCAGGACTGCCCTTCCAAGCCCCTGGCTTCTAGAGAGCAAGTGAGCAGGTCACAGGTGCAGGGATGGAGCCCATTCATTGCCCGCCCTCTTCACTCCTCCCCCTGTTCGAGGCTCCACCCTTCACGGGCGGGAAGCCCAGGCACCTGGGGACAGAAGGCAAGTGCGAAGGGGCTCCGGATCTCCTCAACCCCGCACTGATGGACACGTTTTGCTCATTTCCCCGATGAACATAAGGCTTTGCAAAAAAATGGTATAAAGCCCAGGAAAGAAGGGAAACTGTAAAAGCTGTGCTGTCGATTCAGCCAAAACGACCAGGAGAAGCCGCAGCATCTCCCTGCAGGAGCCCCCGCGCCCCAGGCCCATCCCGAGGAGGGACCGCTGTTCCACCGCCAGAAGGAACAGAAGAGCAGTAGCAAAAGAGTCTGTTGGCGAGGAGGTGTTTTTATGAAAAATGCGATTGTTGTGGTCGTCATCGGTGGTGATTATCATCACGCTCACCGAAGCCCAGTCCCACGCCTCTGGGGGGGGCGGCTGCCTTTTTGCGGGGCCGCCCTGTGCCGTAGAGACGAGCGCGAGGGTCCAGCCTGCACCCCACAGGTCGCCCGCTCCCGGCCGTCTGTCCTCAGACCTCCCCGAGAGGGGGGCTCAGCACTCGCGGCAACGTTTGAAAAACAAGCCAGACGTATCTCCGGCTCAGGAGATATGCCTGAAACTAGCACAAAAAAATTGGTTTCCCCCCGTATTCCCAGCCCGACACGGCTGCACCGCTCGGCTCTATGCAGAGAGAGGACCCTTTGCAGCTTATCATGCAGCAATAGACCCCACACTGTCTTTAAAGGAATAAATCATTAATTTAAATCGTGCCGGTTTCTTCCATTTATAGCACAGCTGTTAGCTTTTTAACCATTTTCTCCCGTTGGGGAAGAAATTGACTGACTCGTGGGTGCGTGGGCCTAGGAATTCGAGCGCTTTCTTTTTTTTTTTAAAGGCCATTGTTGATGAGTCATCTAAGTCTTGCTGTTTACTTTGTCATTTTAAAGAAAGTTCTTATTTTGAAAATTAATATAATGAAATTAACATGGGCTTGTGGGAAATGCCAGTAATTCCAGAAATGTAGGAAGGAAACATGGGTGCATCCCTGTAGGAAGGAAGTCATTCATCCTCCCCAGGGAGCACTCACCGTGGGTACACGGGAGCGGTTATTGTGACGAGAAGCGGGGCGAGGCCCTGCCGGGTGGGACAGATCCCCCAGAGTGGGAGGAAGCGGGACCCGTGTCCTCCTGGGTGTGCGATCCGGACTCCAGACGTGAGCTGCTTACCCTCTGCGGGGCCGCCACGGAGTCCCGTGAGGGCCCTGAGACCAGGGTGGACGGTCCGGAGACGGCGAGGAAGAGAAGCCTGGAGCACCTGCTGGGAGCCGCAGCAGGCGCGGGTGTGAGGAGTGGCCTGGTGTCCTCAGGGCAGGCTGACCGCTGAGCGGCGGCTGAGATGAACGCGCCGGTGGAGGCGATGTCCGGGACCCCCGATTCCATTCCTTCCTCATTGCCCGTCAGCTGGTGGGACTGAGCCTTCTCGCAGCAACTGCAAAGATGCTGTCCCTTTTCGCTGGGGAAGGCCAGGCTTTCGCAGGTGGGTGCTAGCTCCCCGGGCGCCCTGAGGAGATGGGAATGATCCCGTGGGCGGTGGAAAGCCACTAGCCGCCGAGGGCAGGAGAACTGTAGGGATGTCCTGGGCTGTGTCACAAACAGCCGCACACGTAGTGGCCCCAACGACACAACGTCCTGGCTTATGCTTCTGGATTCAGGGGCCAACACTGGCCTGCAGGGCGGTGTTTCCTCTGGAGACCCCAGGGGAGGATCCGTGTCCTCGTCTTTTCGGGCTTCTGGAGGCCTCCTGCCCTCGCCGGGGGTGGCTCCTTCCCCAGGCTGAGAGCCTGCAGGGCGGCCCCCAGTGGCCCCGGGCAGCTGGCTTCTGCTTCCGTGTCCCCGATGCTCTCTGATCTCCCGCCTCCTCCCGGAGACCCTTGTGATCACAGCAAGTGTCCCCGCGTCCTCGCTCCCTCTCGTCCCCAAAGTCCTCTTTGCTCATCAGGTGACATGTGCCGCGGCTCCGGGCACGCGGACGTGGCATCTTTGGGGGAAGCGACTGTGCCGATCACGAGTGTCTGATGGACACGAGCCGCAGGAGCACCGAGTAGGGTGAGCTCGCATCTATGCAGGCGCTTACTTGGGATCCCGTCCCACCGCTGCGCCGCAGCAGACGTTCCTCCCAGGCGACGGGCAGACGGGCCACGAGTCAGAGGCGAGGGATGCGGTCAAGGTCTCCTACTGACAAGGACCCATCCTGGAGCCCAGGCGTCCTCTTGAAGCCGGAGCGCTCTCGGGAGCAGGCCGCGCCGGACCGGGGCCGCCGTGCGCTCGGCCGTGGGGACAGCACGTCCACGTGGCTGCTCGGGGCCGGCCTGGTGCCGCCCCTGCCCCCTCGAGAACGTCCTCGTCTCGGCCCCGGGCCACCACGCCTGCCGTGGCACCTGCCGGGGTGCCTGGTTTGTGCCGGACTCCGTGCGAAGCCCCGAGACAGAGAGCGCGGAGCCCCGAGCCTGGGGGGTGACAGACAGACGGCCGTGTGCTCCGCGCGCCCCCACGAGACAGCCTTTCCCTCTGTCTGGGAGGTGAGGGAAGAGTCCCCGAGGGGGAGACATCCGAAGGTGAAGAGCAAGGGGGGGTTCATCGTGCGTGAGGCTTGGGGCAGAGTGGGAGGAACACGCCTCCAGGAGGAGGCAATTTCCTGCACAAGAGACGTGTGGTGAGAGACAGACACAGAGAGACAGAGACACACAGAGAGACAGTGACAGAGACAGAGAGACAGGCAGACTGAGACAGACAGAGAGACACACAGAGCGGCAGAGACAGAGGCAGACAGAGACACACAGAGAGACAGAAACAAAGAAACACGCAGAGAGACAGACTGAGACAGAGACACACAGAGAGACAAAGACAGAGAGACAGACAGAGACAGACACACAGAGAGACAGAGACACACCACGACAGACTGACAGAGAGATAAACATGGAGACAGACACACAGAGACAAACTGACAGTGAGAACCAGAGAGACAGAGACAGACGGAAACAGACTGAGACAGACAGACTGGCGGAGACACACAGAGGGACAGAGAGACAGAGAGCTAGAGATGGAGAGAGACTGGGAGACACACAGAGTCAGAGACAGACTGACAGACCCAGAGAGAGACGGGGGCGGCAGGGGAGCCAGGTGTCCAGAGACGGGAGAAAGCCAAGGCGGGGGCAGGGGTGCGGGTGAGGACAGGGGGAGCGCGTGCCCCCGAAGCCGGCGCCGGCGAGCAGCTGAGCGGCGCTGAATGGAGACCCAGGGCGCAGCGAGCCCACGTGAGCGTGTCACGTGAGGGTGAGCGAGTCCGTGGAGGTGACCGGGAGGGCGGAGAGGACACCTGCTCCAGGTGCGGCCGCCCGACCAGCCTCTGGGTCCTCGCCCATTCGGAGGGTGGCCGGCCCCGTGGGGAGGTCTCCCGAAGGCCACACGGGCGGGGCGGAGGCGCCTGGGAGCTTTCCTGGGGTGCAGGTGAGCCTGGGACCCGAGCCCACCCTGGGCAGGGGGCCCCTTCACAGCGGGAGCCCCGAGCAGGTGTTCACGGGCGGTGACGGGGCCACAGACGCCCCTGCCCCCCCCGACGGCTGGCCCCCGGGAACAGGTGTGTCTCCGGGCTGGGCGGCGGGCGCTCCCCGTCGCTCCCCCTGCCTGCTCTGGCCTCCCGGGGCCCACGGCGCGCTCCGGCCGCAGGCGGGCGGGACACTCGGGGTGCCGCGTGGACCGGACACCTCTCCGTAGACGGTGGCTCAGCCCATCACCTGCCCTCGGGCGCGACATTCTGGAGCCACGGGGAAAACACGATGAAACGTTAACCGGCCCGGCGACACGCTCGCAGTAAAGTGTTCGAGAGCAAACCCGTTTCCATTTCCGGATGTTTAAATCATGAACACTAGCTAGCCACTCAAAATTAAATTCAGAAAGTCGTTTTACAGCGTGAGCGTGGCAAGAAGCACAGACGAGTGTGTGCAAGCGCGTGTGTGCACGCCCGTGGCCGAGAATACACGAGATGGTAACACACCTGATCTCCGGGAGGGGAGTTTGGAGCATGATTATTTTCCTTTTCGTATTTTTCTGAATTCCCAAATGTTCTCGTAAATACATACTACTTTTTTATTCTGAAAAAAGCTACAAAGACAACGGCAACAAGCGGGGGCCCGCGCGATGCTGGGCGGGCGGTGAGGCCCCGGCGTGACTTCTGATCCCAGGTGCCGTCGGGCCGCCTGCACACGGTCTCGGACGCCGGCCCCCGCTCCCTCCTGCAGAACCTTCGAGCTCCCCGGAGACAAACGTGAGCTGCTTCCTTCTGCCCGGAGCCGGTAAACCTCAAGCTGCGCACCAACCCCAGCAAAGACGCGCGTGTTGCGGAAGCATCACGGGCATCTCAGGGTTAAGGGGTCTGCAGCCCGCCCCGGGGTCTGGGCCTGGGGACAGGCTGAGGCCGTTCTCCGCGGGGGGCCTTCTGTTCCGGGAAGCGGCTCCCTGAGAAGAAGGTGCTGGGGCGCCGAAGGTGAAGAGGGGAAGGGGAAAGATGAGCACAGTGTCCGCAGCTCGGCCCGGACCCTCCCTCCCCCACCCCTGCCCAGACACCTCGCAGCCGCGGCCACGCTGTCCCCACAGCCTTCTCCAGACTCGCGGGCTCCGGGAGCACGTTCTCATCTTGAAGATAAATTTGCACGGCGTGCGTACTGTGTTCTGCCTTGAAATTTTGCCTCTGTTTTACAATGACTCAAATAGAGACTTCAGAGAAATACTGCCTTCCATGAAAAAGTCTCAGTAAATACACTCCTCAAAATTTTCATTCTTAATATATCAGTAGCTTTTCAGTTCATTATAGTGTTATTAGTCAGTCTTCATAAAAGTGCTATGCATCTTTATTAAAAATGGAAGTTCACATCATTTTATGTTCCCATAAAAATGGGTGGTGGTAGCTTTGATTAATTTCTTCACATACAGTGAACTTTACAGCAAATTGGACAGTGTAATTCAATTCCTATTTCTGCAGATTTTTTTGTTGGTAGAAAATTGATATCATTCATATGTAATCATATTGCCTTTGCAAGAGATATTTAAGAAATAATATGCTGAGGTAATGATCGCATGGCTTGATTATTAATACTGAGCTTCCACACACGGCCATGTGCTTTCCTTTTCCCAAGCTTGACTTTTTTTCAGAAAATATTTCTCCAATCTGAATTCAGCTATGTGCCACCAGTGTGCACATGAGTGTGCGTGTGTGTGTGAGAGAGAATTAGCTTTCAAAGTTGTCTCTTTCCTTAACAGCTCGAGCATCATTTCTAGAGTAATCATTGATTTTTAAGTGGTTTAGCCACTAAACTAAACCAGTCCAAACCAGAGGGAAATTTGAAAGTAAGCCTTCAAGTTCAAAGGTTCCCTGCTCCCCGCCTTCCAAATGCCGAGAAAACCCGTCGGATCCCTCTTGAATGAAGCAATTCTCAACCAACCGAAGGGGACTCTTCTGGTTTTGGAAGCTACATTAATTAAGGTTCTCCAGAGAGAAGAGCAAGAGGCAGAGACACAGAGAGAGCAGGAGAGGGAGGGAGGGAGGAAAGAGGGAGTGTGTTTGTCTTGAGCAGGAGACCCGGTCCCAGACAGACGGCTGGGAATCCACCCACAGGAGGCAGACCGGTGGGACCGGGGGGGGGGGGGGGCCCCGGGGGGCCCAACTNTGGGGAGGAGACCCCGAGCCGTCGGTGGCTGGGGTTGGCCCTGGGGCCTGCAGGCTCTGTCTGGACAGACACACAGCCGGCCACTGCGCTGTGTGTGGACTCTGCCCCACGGAGTCAAGAATGCACCACGTTAACTAGGAAAACGCCTGAATAAAAGATCATTTTGATGGGTGGAGAAGGTGGATGGATGCGCGGTAAGCCTGTGAGCCTGTGTTTTCATTCTACTCTCCAGACTAGGCTGGGGACCGGAGGCCACTGTGCCAAGTGGTAGCCGAGGGCCCGGCCCCAGGAAGAAAGAAAATTCAGTTTTACTGAGGACAAGGGATGGGGGCCTGAAACCGGGGGCCCGTGCGCTGGCTGGTGTTCTTCTAGAAGGTTCAACTGACATGGTGAGTGACTGTGGAGCGGGGCGTGCTACTTACTTCCACATGTGTGTGTGTGCGTGTGCAAACTCACACACCACACACACTGCACACACGCACAGTATTTTCGGACATGTATACACCCTCGCACACACTACACACACACATCTACACACACTCATGCATGTGCACACATCATACACGCCCGCACCCATACACACACACACACATGCAAACGTGTGCACACAATGCACGGACACACAAACCCACACACACTTATTCACACGCCCACGTGTATACACACGCTCATACACACTCTCAAACACCCGGGCACACGGTTGGCCCGTGTGCACACAACGCCCCCTTTCCCTGGGTTTCCTTGCACAGCACCCTTGGGCGGTGACCGCCGGCTGTGTGGGAGACTCCCTGTGTCCCCCTCCAGGAGGCAGAGTCCCCGGCAGGACCCCGTGTGCCTGCACCCTCCGCAGGCTGGGCCCTTCCCCCACCGTGTGTGCAGAAGCCAAGCCCCCCACCGCAGGGGGAGCACAGCAAGACCCTCCTCCTGCCCATGTGCCCAGAACCACGTAGCGTGATGCCGCGCTTGTCCTCTTGAGAGCGGACCGAAGTTCCAGAAGCGTGTGGACACCCCAAACACAAATTAAACTCCTTTGTCCACGTGCAGCCTGTCCTCTGAGCTGCCCCTACATGGGCAGAGGACCCCCTGTGTGGGGCCAGCGTGTCCCCCGACCCAGAGTATGAGCCCTGCGCCCAAGAGCTCCGGGAGCACTGTGGCCGTGGAACCCTTTCCTTCCTGGTGGATGTGGCCGTGGCTCTCGCCTGCCTGGCGTCAAAGGACCCCTGCCCTCCCTCCTGCGCATCCCAGCCCTGGCCTCGGGACCGGCCCTCCGGCGTGCTCCCGGGCTCACCGCACCCCCGTGACCCCCCAGACAGCCGCGAGCACGACTACACGCTGCCCAGGGCTCCGGCCGAGCCTCTGCCCGCGCTCAGCGCCCCTGCGTGGCCAGTTCCGGGACAGGAGGTAGGCCTGTGGCTGGAGCCCCAAACTGGCGGGGAAAATGACCATCCAAACTCCCCATACGTTGTCATCAAAACTGACCGGCACGCTGCTGAGCTGCTTGCCGTGTGATGGGGAGGAGCTCTGTCCTCGGGCGTCTGAACAGGGAGCAGCTGCCCGGGATGTTTCGTAGGGAATCATGAGCGAGAACAAGGGTGTGGAATGGAGAAATCAGGCCGGAGCGGGGCGATGTCTCCGGCTGGGGTGCTCGGCACCAGGGACGAGCCGCTGGGCCCTGGGGAGGGACGGGACCATCCCTCCAGCTCACGGGGGACCGGCTGGGAGGAAAGGGGCGTCTAGGATGACGGGCACCTGACCGGGGGAGGCGGGCACCTGGCAGGTCCCCAGAGCCAGGCCCCCTAGCACGTCACGGAGGGTGTGTCGGCCTCCTGGCGACCCGGGGCCGGCGCTGCTGATCCCGGTGACCGGTGCGGCAGCAGGCCCCAGGCCACACCGCTGCTAAGGGACAGAGTGGGGTCTGCCACCGAAGAGCAGAACCCTTCTCTGGGCAAGGAACATTTAAGGTATTCACGTCTCGATGTCATTTAGACAGATTGCAAGATGTCTAAACTATGAACATGGACAGACACTCTCTGTTGGAAAGCAAGCCACCTCCCCGGGGCTGTCAGCATGAAGAAAGGGAAGCGGTGGTCCCTGCGGCCGGCCCGGGGCAGGAAGCTTCTTCAGGCCCGCTGCTCTCAGGGGAGCCAAGTGAGGGGTCCTGCCCGTGTCCAGAGGACGAAGGTGCCCCCGGACGGGGACACAGCTCCCTGCGCACCCAGCGAGGTCCCCTCATGGCCACAGCCGCCGGAGTCACAGCAATCCCAGTCCCAGGGACAGCGGGGAGCACGGGCTGTTCCGGAAGGCGCTCTGGGGGTCCGGCTGTAAATGGGCTATAAACACTTGCCAAGTGCAAGGGGAGTGGTTTGCACTTTGGGTTTTGCGTTTATCGCTTCCACGCTGGAAACAGAATTGAATTCTTCACGGCAGAAAAACAAAGACAGCTCTGAGTTATACTGTAATTCACAGCGGGAGATTTATGAATATGATTTTCCTGTAAAATCCAGCATTTTTCTCTTTACTCCTTGCAACCTGTAAGCGGCATCAAGCGGTGCGGCTCGCAGCTCCGGGCTCCGGGCTCCGGGTCATGCCAGGCAGCGCCCCGGAAACCCTGCCCTGCGTGCCACTCACCCCTGCAGGCCCCACCGGGGTCACCAGTCCAGCAGAGAGGCCACGACCGCGCCTTGTAGCCCTGGCTTCGGGAAGCGCCTGGGAGAGGCGCGGGGATGTGGCCGGGCGCTCGTGGGGCTGTGCGGGGCGGAGTGGACAAGACCCTCCGCAGCGGGAGCCGCGGCAGAAGGGGCGCTCGGGAGCCGGGAAACTGCGAAGCTCATACCTGGACCCCATTTTTTTAATTTTAAAATTGTATTTATTTATTTGTCAGAGACAGAGAGAGAGAGAGGGAGAGAGAGCACAAGCAGGCAGAGAGGCAGGCAGAGAGAGAGGAGGAAGCAGACTCCCCGCTGAGCGAGGAGCCCGACGTGGGGCTCGATCCCAGGACCCCGGGATCATGACCCGAGCCGAAGGCAGCTACTCAACCCACTGAGCCCCCCAGGCGTCCCACCCGGACCTCATTTTTGAAGTGAGGACAATGGTTTCTACCTCGTCGAAAACATTTTAAAAATCAGCGTAATATGCCAGCGACATTTTGGCTGAAACCTTTGGATGAGAAAGGAAGGTGGAGGATTTTCTCTGAAAATAAAGAATTACAGAGGTGAGGGCCTGACCCGGGCTGGGACACGTCGTGGCCGTGGTGACCGGCGGCCCTTGCTGGCGAGCGGGGGACTGTGGTTTCTCCCCAAGCCAACCCACTCGCACGAGGTCCCCGGCGGGGTGCGCTGAGGCTGACGGCGTCTCCCGGCTCCTCCTCGGTGAGCTGGGGAAACGGGTTTGGGTCCCGAGGGGGAGGCCCTCCTTTGGGCTCAGCTTGGGGATGGTGGTCCCACGTCCACGTTCGAGCGGACATGGAGGTCTCGGCCGAGCACGGAGGACAGCGTGCATTTCCGTGGATGCCGTCAGCCAAAGCGGCACATTTTTAACGTGCATTTAAAAAAAAAAATGAAATCTCAGATTTGCTGTAAATTCAGGCCAGCGAGGATCTAGCAGATGGGCAATGTTTAAGTTACAAACCTAAGGGAAGCTTTCGCATTAAAAAAAAAAAAAGAAGCCCTCTTAAACTGCAGCTCTTAAAATAAAGAAAGATTTTCTGTTTTCCATAGTGACTCACTAAACCTTTATTTAGACAGTTGGTAAAAACACCACATCACATATTTCACATGTTTTTTTTTTTTTCACTGCTGCAGCTTAAAACAGAATCCTGTTTTTTTCTTCTAGAGGGAAGCAGGAATCTACAGTAAGGCATTTTGTCTTTTTTTTTTTTTTTAATGAAACCTAAATGCATTTTGGAGTGGTCCTGTTCGCGGCCAGCCCCGCGGCACAGCACCCTCTGGTGCACAGATTAAGGAGAAGGATTAGGGCTGTTCCGGGTCTTTGTTCCTTTGCTGTTCAACATTTCCCAGAGATGAATTTTAATGCTCATTCAAAAATACAACAAAAACATAATGATTTGAAATCCATCATCTGGCTGTTGCAGCAGTTTTTCTCGTTGCTGCTCTTGCTCCGTGGCAGGTCAGCTGTGTGGCAGTAAGGGGACGTGGCTCCCCTGAGGCTGGGCAGGGGGCCTGTGCGGGGAGCCCGTGGCCGTGGGGCTGGGGTGTCTGAGGTCCACCCCGGAAGACTTCTGGGAGGCTGGGTCCTCCTGGGGCTGGAGAGGGGGCTCCGGGGAAGGCAGCCGGGCAGGGGAGAAGCCCCTGAGCGGGGAGGGGGCCTCCGCCTCGGGGTGTGCACCAGGAGCCAGGACCGTGCCCCGCCCAGAGCCCAAGGAGGACCGGAGGACCGGCGCATGGCAGGACCCTCCCTCAGCCCCCAACACCGTCATGCCAACCGACAGTAAGTTCTAGCTCTTCTTAGGGAAGAGGAGGCCACGTGTCCCGGCGCATGCTCGTGGAGATACCCACAGAGGCTTCCGTGTAGACACGTGTGCAGACAAGGACACATACATGCACACTCATGCATGCAGACACACACGGGGCACACATGCACATTCACACACGCGGACATTCACACACAGGCACACTCACACATGTACACTCCCGCCCCCACACTCACACACGTGGGCCCACACGGAGCACACATGCACACTCACACACACATGCAGACACACACGGAGCATGCATGCACACTCACACATGTAGACACATGGAGCACACACATTCACACTCACACACACACATGCAGACACACACGGAGCATACATGCACACTCACACATGTAGACACATGGAACACACACATTCACACACACACATGGAGACACATGGAGCACGCATGCACACTCACACACACTCACAGAGCACATGGCTGGGCCGCTCTGGGCACCCAGGGCAGGAACAGAAGCAAGCTCTGCCCCGCTCTCTCCGGCACCCGGGACCCATCACGAGTCCCCACGTGCTGCCCCGGACAGGACACGAGGCCCGGTGTGAGCGGTAAGATGTGTGCACGGAGGGTGAGCACAGGCCCCTGTCGCTCTGGCGCACAGGCACTCGCTAGGTTCCACAGCAGTTCCTGGCGTCTCCACGCAGATGACTCGTCTGCCCACCATGGAGAGCGCGCCCAGGGCCAGACCCCACTCCCCCCAGGAAGCCTCATGCCTCCCAGCCTCTGTGATTCGCACACAAGTCTTCGGTCTCACTCTTGTAACTATTGGCTTGGGCTCAGCTCCCATCAGCACCAGGCTTCCTGGACCCGTAGGGAAGGACAGAAGCTGGACCCGCGAGAAATGTCCCCATTCATGGATTCATCTCAGGGAGCATATTATTCCTTATTTTCCTTTGACCAGAAAGCTGTATTTTTGTGCAACTACAGTAGTACTGTGAAATAGGAAATGTGTCCTTTTTCTTGTGGGGCTGGATCCCTTGGGAGCGAAGGCGCTGCAGAGCCCCACGGGGCCGAGCTCACGGCGCCGCTGGCTGCTGAGGGGAAAGAGCCACCGCAGGCCATCAACGCCCGGTCGGCCTCGTGGACGGGGGAGCCTGCGTTTCCTCCTGCGAGGCCAGCTCTCCGCCTCCCAGCCTGAGCACCTCCATCTCCAGGCCTCCTCTTCCCGGAATCACACGTTTCTGAGGCAGAAGCGCCCATCTGCCCTCTGGTGCGCGTCCTCACCACCTAGGACGTGACGCAGGTGCACGGTCCTCTTCCGAAGTCCCCATCACCATTGGTTTTGCCCAAAGACGCCTCAGTCTGAACAGAAGTCCCTCGGATGAGTTCCTGGGGACACGTGTCTCTTTTCTATTCTACGCGGAGCAGTGACATCCTGTGATCGCCCCGAGGGTCAAGTGGGCTTCAAGGAAGAGTCCACAATTTTCCTTCTCCTTCCAGGTTGGGTCTAGGGGTTGGCGTGCACGGTCCCCCTCAAGTCCAGAGGGGCTGCCAGAAGGGCCAGATAGCCAAAGGTCTACGAGACCCCCACCCGCTGTCACAGGACCCAAGATGTTCTACCTCCACCGTGTCAAAAGCTCTTGGTTTTACACGGCTCCGGTGTTCACCCGCAAGCCCTAACATTTGCTGTCAGGAAAAGGACTGTTATTCTAGGCGAGGCCTGCACATTCTGAGCAGGAGGGAAAGGCACTGTAGGGAGAGGGGCCCCTTCCCCTTTACAAAGGTCAGGGGCTGACTGCTTTGTACAAGCAAAGAGGCCCCGTCAGTCATGGGCAATCCGTCCCCTGGCACAGGGGCCTGAAGGTCGTGTGGCTGCAGGGCCGAAGGAGGGGGTGACAGCTGGCAGGCTCTGGGGCCGTGCAGACATGCTCGGATCCAGCAACATGCTGGCTCCCTGCTCAGGCAGGCGCAGGCACGCGGCCTGGGGCCAGCGCCCACAGGCCCCTTGGGTCCCTGGAACCCTAGGCGGCTGCTGGGGCAGGGGGCTCTGCAGCACCGCGGGGGAGCTGGGGCCCAGGCCCCTGTTTCGGGGGGCCCTGGAGCACCTGCGGCCAACTCCTCTCCAGAGAGGGCCAGGGGACACAGGCAGCCATCCCCCACAGGGCAGTGTCTGGAGTGCTCACCGGGTGGCCGTGACCTGCACGAATCTCACGGACACGGCCCAGTCAGCTGGTTGACCACTTTTACCTTCAATGTTCCGTCCAACAGAATGCTTGACCTAGCCCATCATGGAGCCTCATCCGGGGGCGGGCGACTCCCACACAGCTCACGCCCACAAACACTCGCACGCACAACTCACACCCACAGACACTCACTCATACACACAACTCACACCCACCCACAAACCACTCACACACACTCACAACTCAAGCCCATAAGCCACTCACTCGCACTCACAACTCACACCCACAAACCGCTCATTTGCACACACAATTCACACACAAACCACTCACACAACTATGCCCACAAACCAATCACACGTGAATTTATTCTCACATATACAACTTATATCCACACACCACATGCAATTCACACTCACACACAATTCACATCCACAAGCTCACACATTCACACACAATTCATACTCACGCCAGCCTACACACTCACACACATACACGCACATATCCAAAAGCCCAGGTAATATAATAATTCAGATTCCAGTGGGCTGTAGGGCAGGAGACATATCCTTTGATCCACTCAGAGACATGTTTACTGAGGGCCTACTATGTGCCAGGCGCAAGTCCAGTGCTGGAAGCACAGCAGACAGGAGACGCGAAGACACTGCCCCTGACGTTGACATGTCCTGAGAGGTGGACCATGAACGTTAGAAGACTACAACCAATCTCAGTGACGAACTCATCCTCATGCCTCTTTTTGGGTCTAGCCTGCCCGCCCATACCCAGTGGATTCTAATTTAAAATGGAACGTGCCGTCTACACTCATGCTACGGGAGGAGCCCACTGGCCAGAGTGCGACCACCTTCGCTGACCTGGTTGTCATGACTGGGGAAGGAGCCCTGTGCTTCACACTTGTCAGCGTTCGCCCCAGCAGTGGGGGAGGGCAAGGAGGGAGACACCCAGACACAGTTCTGGTTTTGTTTCAGTGCAAAAGCAGACACCCTCTCAGCAGCCTATTCTGCCCTCTGACCTCTGGTCAGCCATTTCTTAAAAAGCACCTGGAAAGTAATGGCAGAGCATCTGCCCATTAAAGCTCCAAAGGGTCCACGTTATTGGTTGTATATTCGTTGATGAGGGCCGATTGTTCACTGCAAAGTCTGGAATACTGAGACAGCATTACCTAATTGCATCCTTCTTGTTTCTTTCAGCATCTTAGATATCATTTTCATAAGCCAATATAAAACAATACACATGGTCACCACATACACTCCCATTTAGCAAACACTGTTCCATCCTCTGCAAAGATAGAAGTAGAGGGGAGCAGAATACGATTATTAGGCTGGTTGTTATCACTGTCACCTCATAGCAAAAAACAAAAAGTGTTTCTCACCAGAGGGAGAAGGAGATGGAGCTCTGTGTGAGGAGACCCTGGATCGGGGGGGAGATGTAGTCCTGTGTGAGGAGACCCTAGATCAGGGGGTGGGGGGGGATGTAGTCCTGTGTGTGGAGACCCTAGATCAGGTGGCAGGATGTAGTCCTGTGTGAGGAGACTGTAGATCAGGGGGGAGATGTAGTCCTGTGTGAGGAGACCCTGGATCGGAGGAGAGATGTAGTCCTGTGTGAGGAGACTGTAGATCAGGGGGGAGATGTAGTCCTGTGTGAGGAGACCCTGGATCGGAGGAGAGATGTAGTTCTGTGTGTGGAGACTGTAGATCAGGGGGGAGATGTAGTCCTGTGTGAGGAGACCCTGGATCGGAGGAGAGATGTAGTCCTGTGTGTGGAGACCGTAGATCAGGGGGGAGATGTAGTCCTGTGTGAGGAGACCCTAGATCGGAGGAGAGATGTAGTCCTGTGTGAGGAGACCCTGGATCGGGGGGAGATGTAGTCCTGTGTGAGGAGACCCTGGATCGGGGGGAGATGTAGTCCTGTGTGAGGAGACCCTGGATCGGGGGGAGATGTAGTCCTGTGTGAGGAGACCCTGGATCGGGGGGAGATGTAGTCCTGTGTGAGGAGACCCTGGATCGGGGGGAGATGTAGTCCTGTGTGAGGAGACCCTGGATCGGGGGGAGATGTAGTCCTGTGTGAGGAGACCCTGGATCGGGGGGAGATGTAGTCCTGTGTGAGGAGACCCTGGATCGGGGGGAGATGTAGTCCTGTGTGAGGAGACCCTGGATCGGGGGGAGATGTAGTCCTGTGTGAGGAGACCCTGGATCGGGGGGAGATGTAGTCCTGTGTGAGGAGACCCTGGATCGGGGGGAGATGTAGTCCTGTGTGAGGAGACCCTGGATCGGGGGGAGATGTAGTCCTGTGTGAGGAGACCCTGGATCGGGGGGAGATGTAGTCCTGTGTGAGGAGACCCTGGATCGGGGGGAGATGTAGTCCTGTGTGAGGAGACCCTGGATCGGGGGGAGATGTAGTCCTGTGTGAGGAGACCCTGGATCGGGGGGAGATGTAGTCCTGTGTGAGGAGACCCTGAATCGGGGGGACGGAGCCCCTCACGTGGAGCTCTGGGGGCTTCTGGATGGCATTTCTGATTTGCCTCTGCCCTGAGCCCTCTTGGCCTGACCGCGGCCTTGGCCCCCTCCCCGCTCCCGTCCTGAAAGGTCAGCGCAGGCCTCAGCCCTGGGAGACCCTCTGCTCAGTCCCCTCCTTTGCTCCCGGGCAGTCCAGCGCGCACATCGTGCATCTGTCTCCAACCTGGGAGCCTGTAGGCCACCCCCGCTCCCAGCCGGGCCTCCGGGCTTCCCGCTCTGGCAGGGGGAGGGGGGCCGAGGGCCCCGCGAGGACCATCTGCTTGGAGGCCCTGCCAGGCCTGCGGCAGAGGCCGGGGGCGGAGGCCGGNCCCGTCTGCGTCTGTCATGTGTCTGTCCCTTCCTCTGCTGCGTCCGCTGTGCCCGCCCCGGGAGAGGGTCCGCTGCGTGGAGCTGGGGCTTTGTGCAGAAGCCGGGGGG
>LNAC01000076.1:1227113-1275856 GCA_002007465.1 Ailurus styani | reverse complement strand
GGGGCTCCGCGTCCCACCGAGGCCCAGGGCCGCCCACGCGGAGGGCCCGGCGGCCGCCCGGGGAGCCGGGAAGCGGGGGTGGCCTGGCTCCCCGACAAGCCGGTGCAGTGATTTACACTCAGTGTCGGCCTGCAGCTGGGCCTCCTCGAGGCCTTTGTGACTCCCCGGTGGCCGGCTCGAATGACCAAACCAGAGCAGGCTTTTTATGGTCATTTCTTTACCACACATAACAGAAACCACCGGGGAGCCCACAAGCCGTGGGCAAGAGATAAAGCACCGCGGCCGGGCCTGCGGCGAGGGGGGCGGACCGGAGCGGCCCCGGTGCCTCCTGCCCGCGCGGGTCTGCTCCCACGTGGACCTTCCGAGGGGCCACCGCTCCGGCCTGGGACTCTGGGGGCCGGGGGGCAGGGCGGCAGCCCCGGCTCCCCTGCTCTTCCTCCGGGTGCTTGGCGACCGCTGTCCCGCTGGCCTCTGGTTTGCTGTCTTTGAAATGGGGGTGGCCCCAACACCCGCCGGGGCGGTAGGGGTGAGGCAGGTGAAGGGAAAGCCTTTCATGATAAATGTCAGGTGGCAAAAAAGCAGGACCATTGCCTTTGATCTTCTCTCTGCGCTTACTTTTGGGAGACACCTGGCTCCCACCTAGCCCCTTGGCCCCACATCCCGTCTCGGCTGGGCGCGATCCGCAGTCACCTCCCTTCGTCGTGGTTTTAAGGGTGGTCTCTGTCTTCCTCCTCCAGTTCGCTCCTCGAACCGAGTCTACCTTGAAAAGCAGGGAAGGCAGAAGGATCTCTTGAGCCCTGAGAACGGACCCGGTTCCTGGGGTGGGGGGACTGGACCCCAGATTCCTGGAAGAATCAAGTGAGTTGCTAAAACCCGCACACGTCAGGTGGGCCACGTCCTCATCATGTGAAGAGCCAGACTTTGGGTCTGACATTCTTATGCTCATTGATTGTTTCTGTCTCCTAATGACCCATCACGGAGGACAGCTGAGAGGAGCAAACGCAACACTGTTTATAAAGCACTAATCCAAACACTCGATAGATGGTAAATAGTCTTGCTTCCATGATAAATATTTGCAAAATTTGCTTTTCTTTGACCTTCACTTGTTGCTATGGAACAAAGCTCCATTCATAGAACCATCTCCTTTCGAGGTTGCCCACCTTCAATTCCATTTTTCAGAAGCGTTGGCAATCCTACCAAACCCTATCAAACTCAGAATCTAGAGCAAACTCGAATGTTTCCCAGATACACCCAACTCTCTGGTGATGCTGTTTAGAGATTCTGAGCCCAGGGCTACGTCTCTGAAGGTCATGTGTTCACTCTGATAGAGTCCACACTGGCCACATCACCTTTGAGGATGACCTTCCTACGCACACAGGTTTAAGGCGGGCAGAATGACTTTTCTTTTTTGATCGGACGCTATTGATTGAGGAGGGGAAATGCAGGGGTTTAAAGAAAAGAAAGACCTGAAACATGATTGCCAGGGGCCAGGGTGACGGATAGGAAGAGGCTGGTAAAAGGCACAAACTTTCACTTCTGAGATGAGTAAGTCCTAAGGATCTAACGTCAAACACGGCGACTGTACTCAGTGACGCCACAAAGCATCCCCGAAATTTGCGAAGAGAGCAGAACTTCAGTTCACACACCAGCAAAGGTAAACATGTGAGGTGAGGATGTGCTAACCAGCTCCACTGGGGGAATCTTTCACAATATACATGCGTATCAAGTCCCCACTTGTTTACATTTTAAGTAGCTTAAGGTTTCATTTGTTAATTACACTCCAGAAAAGGGGGAAGGTAACAGTGGGGGGAGAGGGGAAGAAAAGAAAGACCACAGAAAAAACAGGGAGATAACCTCACTTAGGTTTTGTTTTTCTTTCCAAACTTATCTGATCTTGAAATTAACAACCAAGTGTAAGTGATTTTTTTTTTTTGTAAATAAAATTTCCACTCACCCCACATTCTGACCAGGTGTAGGAGAGGACCGGAAGAAGGAGGGGTTGGTGGAGGCTATGAGTAGGTCACGATGGGCTGGGAGGAGGGGTTGGGGAGGAAGAAATCGGAGGCTGCTCCAGAGAGCGATGTGGGAGGGAGAAAGGAGGCAGAATGGAAGTGAAGAAGGCAGGTCAGATGTTAAAGAACCTGCATCAGGAAATAAAAGGTTTGGGATTTGCTTCCAAATAACTAATGCAGGGTGGGGGATTCGAGCCATGGGTGGCAAAGGGGCAAGGGTAGGACTGGCCGTGGTCTTGTGGGGACATGGCGGTGGGTACATGGGGATTCATGACACCGCTCTGTCTACTTGGCAGGTTTCAAAATTCTCCCTTAGTGACGACAATGACAGAAGATTCTCCAGCCTCGTGAAGCTGGGGCGCAGCCTGCTGGGACCGCCCTCACTTCTGACACCAACTGCAGAGTTTGTGGGTTTCCAGAGCTTTCCTCGCATCTGACCATTTGCCGGAAGGACTCACACAACTCACGGAAAGCCGTTACACGCACAGCTATGGCTTACGACAGTGAAGGGGCACAGAGGGAAACCGGCCCACGGAAGAGACGCTGGGGAGTCCGGAAGAGACCAGCGCACCCCGCCGCCCTCTCCCCACGGAAGCCAGGACAGCGTCCTCTGCCGGCGCAGGCAGTGACCTGTGACAGCACGCGCGGAGTGTCGCCCACCAGAGGCGGTCACCCCAGCCCCGGTGTCCAGAGTCTTTATGGGCCTTGATAACTAGACATTGCTGAGTGTCCCCCCCAAGGCTGACCTTCAGACCCCAGCCACTCAGGAGGTCAAGTGCATACCCCATGGCCCGAAGCCCCCACCATAAGTCACAGAGCTAGGCTGCCCAGAGAGTCCAGGTGCCCAGGTAAACGAAGACCCTCCTTCTAGAGATCACCTCCTAGGAAACAAGGGCAGAGGCCAAATGCCCTTTGGGTGAAGGTCAATTCTTCATCGCACAAGTCTGGTACGTTTTGAACTACACCCCGAAGACATGCCTGAAGATTGTCAACTAGGACCGGGGTAATGTGAAGGGGGTCAGGTCTTCTTGGTCTTCTGCTCCATTACAGCAGAGGCAGCCTTGTCTCCTCTGTGTTTCAAAGCAACTGTTTTGTGTTTCCAAATGTTATGGGTTGAACTGTGTCTCCCAGAAATTCACAAGTTGAAGTCCTAACCCTTGGTACCTCAGAAAGAGAACTTATGTGGAAATAGGGTCTTTGCTGATGTCATTACTTAAGATGAGGTCATTGGGATGATCCCTAATCCAATGTGGCCGGTGTCCTCACGAGAAGAAGACGTTGGACACAGACTAAGGGAGAACCCCACGTAAAGATGAGGGCAGAAATCGGAGTGGCGCGCAGACATGCCAGGAAACACTAAGAAGCCCTGGCAAACCACAGAAGCTCAGGGAGAGCCTGGAGCCGGTGCTCCATCCCAGCCTTGGAAGGAACCAGTCCTGCCGACAGCATGACCTCTGACGTCCTGCCTCCGGAACTGGGAGAGGATCAGAAGCTCCCCACTCTGCGGCCTGTTGTTATAGAGGTGCTGGCAAATTCATACACCAAACAACACCTTACTTAAATGAAGGGCTCCCTGGCTGTGAAACCGTGCTTGAAACCACTGAGCTAGACAGTTTCTTCCAATGACATAGGAGGAAACTGATACCCAGACATACAACAGAGACCCAGGTAGAGACAAGCAGGATTACCAAGGAGAGATGCAGAACAGGAGCCTGGTTCTGCGCTTTGTCCGCTGAGGTACCAGCGTGATGTGACCTTGCCTCTGCGAGCTTCGAAATGCAGTTCACTGACTGACTGCGCGCCCTCTGCTCTTGGTCCATCAACACAGATGCGAGTGGAATTGCTCTCGTCCATGAGAGAGAACACTCCCTGATCATCCGCGATTACAGCAGCCACAGGGCAGCGGCTGCGTGGAATCAGGCTGCTGAGGGGCTCCGGGGTCAACACCGTCGTTGTCGTGGACTGAAAACGTCAGCATACAGGTCCTCCACCTCCCGGGTTAAATGTCTTCCTAAGTATTTTCTTCTTTTTGATGCTACTGCGAACAGGATTTTCTTAATTTCTTTTTCAGAGTAGTATGTGGAAATGCCACTGAGTTTTGTATGTTGATTTTGTATCCTGCAACTTTACTAAATTCGTGTAGTCGCTCCAACAGTTTTCTGTGGCATCTTTAGAGGTTTCTATATATAAGATCATGTCATCTGAAAACAGATCATTTTACTTGCTTCTTTCTGATGTGATGCCCGTTAGTTTTTTCCTGCCTGTTGCTCCAGCGAGGACTTCCAGTGCTCTGTTGAATATGAGTGGGGAGAGCAGGCACCCTTGTCTTATTCCGGATCTCAGAGAGGAGGCTTCCAGGTCTGCACCAGCGAGTGTGATATTTATGTATTTTCTATGGCTGCTTTTGTGGGACAATGACAACGTTGAGCAGTTGTGACAGAGACCATCTGGCCGATGAAGCCTAAAATAATGACTATCTGGTGCTTTGTAGAAAAAATTGACTCCGTTCTAAAGCACCCCGGCATCCAGACTGCCTGAAACACGTACTATGTTGTCAGTTACAAACGTACCACTCTTCTGGGGACCACGACCTCTTTTGCACCTCAGGACCTGTCCCGTACCCTTCTCTCTCCCGGCGCCAAGCACCAGCCTCCCACGGGCATACCAAGAAACCCTGGATGGATGGAGGGTGGGTGGACGCATCAGTGTTGAGAGAAGGAAATCATACTGCCTTAAATCTTTCCCTTTGGAGCGCCTGGGTGGCTCCGTGGGTTAAAGCCTCTGCCTTCAGCTCAGGTCATGATCTCAGGGTCCTGGGATCGAGGCCCGCATCGGGCTCCCTGCTCAGCGGGGAGCCTGCTTCCTCCTCTCTCTCTGCCTGCCTCTCAGCCTACTTGTGATCTCTCCCTCTCTGTCAAATAAATAAATAAAAATATTTTTTAAAAAAATCTTTCCCTTTAGCACAAAAAGGGAGTTGTTTGGAAAAATCACCCAAAACTGGTCACAACTTTTTAGCATAGTTGTTGATGGAGACAGAGCAATATGATTCTGCACGGTACTCAAGGGGAGTGGGAAATGATGCTCATGGGCTTTTCGTAATCAGGGATAAATTGAGTTTTGGTAAAATATTTTCTGATTGACTTGCACAAAGATTGAAATGAAGATTTATCTTCATGTCTCATCTTTTATGGGCAGTAACAATATTTTAGCACTAAAAGGTATCAGTGATCCCAAACCAAATGATTTCAAGACACCTTGGAGGTTCTACTTAAGGACTTGACGGTAGGTCCTACAGATCACCAAATACATGACTGCTATTTAATCAATGCTTAGAAGTTTGGTTTTTCATACACGGAGTTTTCTTCAAATGAGTTCCACCCAAATGAGCTCTGTTTGGAAACCCAAACACACACCAAAAAAACCTATTTTCCATCCAGTAAACTCAAGATATTTTTTTCTACTTTTTTTATTGCAGAAGTAGCATTTGAAAGGAAAATGAAACTTTTTTTACCATTAACAAACAAGAAAGCATGTATCTTTTAAATGTAAGCAGATACAGCTCAATCACTTTCTAAAACAAGTTGCAACAACATCTCATCAACAGCTTATAAACATAACCTTTTCTCCTTTTCTCATATCCTTGTAAACTGTGCAACCTGAGTAGTTATATGCATTATATATAGTGCTCTAAAAAATAAAGCCATTTGGAAAAAAGTATCGTATCTAGTATGACAATATATATAGTTGTGTATGTGTGTGTACACACACACACACACAAAACCCTCTTTGAGACAGCATTTCTAAAGCATTAGATGAAGTTGTGCACACTTCTATACATTCATCGGCCAGTTCCTAAGCTGGAAGGACCTACGCGCACCATGGTTGATGGACTGTGCTTTGCTCTTGTGTTAAGGCTCAGCAATCACGTGGGCAGGGCCGTCGCCTACTCATGAGAAATGGCCCTTCATGTTCAAAGGAGATGCTTTCCCTCCAACATTGTCAGGAAACCACTGCATTTGGTGAAGTCTGAGAAGCTTTGAATTCCACACAGGCTGCCCAAACAGCCATGCGAAGGCCCAAGGACAAGATGGCAGCACACGGACCGGTCCAGGGCCAGACGCCGGTCGTCCCCAGGGACCCCCTCAGATACCAGACACGCCAGCTCCTCGGCATCTTCCACCCACATTTCCAGCTCCCACACCCATGGGGGACCCTTCTCGTCCTGCTCTCCTGCACCGACTCTCTGTGTCGGCAGCTGGAAGGGTCTCCCTGGGCAGTTTTCTGCCTGTGGCATCAGGAACCAGGCACCCACGAAAGAGCAGAGGCAGGCAGACCCACAATCCCGAGGGGCGCGGCTGCTGGCGCTGAGTCTGGAATACTGTCTCTGACGGCTAGGGTGAGCGAGGGGAGGGAAGCAGCCACACGCGTCTGGTGGCGCCTGCTGACACTTGTCCTTCCGCCTCCCCCCCACTAGCCAGAGTGCACGGGGAGCCCAGTGTCCCTCCAGGGCAGCCCCTGCAGGGGGTGTGTCCCCGTCCCTTGGAGCCTCCAGGCCAAGGAGTCGGGGGTATGGCCGTAGACGTGAGCTCGTGTGTTTAACCCCACCGTGTTGGATGGGAGCGCGCCTTCAGAGCGGGAAGAGTGAGATCGTTCTGGAACCAGATCCAGAGCCCGAGGAATGGCTGCGGAGATAGGCTGAGAACTGGGCAGTGACCCTCGGACAGACGAGGGAACGAACAGGGTGGCTGATTTTCCCAAAGACCCAGAGGCTGCGCGTCGGAAGGACTGGAATTTAATTCTGGCTCGAGGATTTCCTTCCACACCAGTAAGTGAGCAACGGCAAGCAGACAGCGAGCGGACACGTCTCAGATACGTCCACGGAGGAACGTCCCTCTGGCTGGCAGGCGGAGATGCTGCAGCCGAGGGGGGCACCCAGCAAAGCAAAGTGGGCTCTGGTCGCTCACGCTCCCTGACGTCAGGCCCGCGTCCAGGAGGTGAGTGACGGTGTCCCCGTGTGCGGAAACTCCGCGTGCGGGCGCAGCGCGAGCAGCCACAGGGTGCGTGTGCGGGTGGGGAGAGGGTGGTCTCGTGCGGTGCTGCTCGCGGCCTCATGGGGTCTCCGGGTCACTCACACACGACACGGAGTGCCCCTCCTTCCTCACGGGGTCACGGGCGCCTGTTGTTGATCCCGCCGGGTGCCATGGAGACGGGACAGACGGTGGTTTGCGGTGGGGGCAGGGGCACCCCGGGGGCGCCGCCACCGAGTACGGTTTACCCTTAGGGGTAGAAATAGGGTCCTAAGATGCCCCCACCCAACCCGTCCTCTTCTGCCGCTTCTCATGCCGCCCCAGTGAAGGAGGTGGGGGGGGGACCACACAAAATAGGCGGGTCCCCCACTAGCCACACGGGAGCGGCTGGTAGTTCTGGCCCCCGCCTCGGACTACTGTGGACGATGCTGCCCTCCTCGGCTTGGAGCCTGCGGTGCGGCCGGAGGAAGCCCCCTGTGCTACCGCGGGGTTGGAATACTTCTCTGGGTCTCACTCTGCAGACCCGAGGATTTATCTTTTACCTCCATTAGGTGTACAGAAACATTATTTCACGGTTTTATTTTTATTGAAAATGACCACACGCAATAGCATTACCTTGAAATAAAATATTCTATGGGAACTGTTACGGGGAGTTTAAAACTGTTGTGGGCCGGCGAAATGTGATCGTATCGAAGTCCAGAAATAATTCTGAGATGGAGAATAAACTACTTGGAAGCCACATTTCTAAAGGATCGCAGATGGTAATATATAAACCACTGAAGTAAAGTTCAAGTGGTGTGTAAATGTCACCAGGTCCATGATATTAAAATTGCCATTTTATAGCATGCGTGGTTTGGGTGGAGTTCGTGATTATTAAATCTTGGAGAGCACCAGTCAACACACTCAGAACGTTCTATTCCTGTGTGGGACCGTGCGGGTCTGTCACCCAGGTCGCTTCCTTCCCGTCCAGGGCTTCCGTGAGCCAGGGCCCTTGCTGGGTGGGAAAGGCCAGCGAAGGGGACCAGCCGGCACTCCAGGGGCCACAGGGGCCACTCTCGGGGAATGAAGGCCCAGAGCCTGTGAGTCATGGTAGAATCGGCATCTTCTGCCCTGGAGAGTTGGGCCCAGTTGCACGGTGCTGCCCCCAAGCCAACCATGTGGGTCATGATTTTAGTATAAATAGAACCGACTGATTCACCCCCTTTAATCTGACAAGGATTCACTGAGTACCTAGTATTTTGGAGGCTGTATTGGGTCATTGTCACGCATTGCTTCCCAGTGGAAAGTGGAGAGGACAGAAAACAGACCAGTAGATTGGAAGATAAGGCTTCTGGCTTCCACAAAGGTAAACCAGGGCTGCAGGGGCTGCAACAGGGCATATATGGTGGAAAGCACGCGCCACGGACGTTTTGTGCAACATTCCTTCAGGCCCTCGGGAGGGTGGCATTGCGCGAATACGTGGGCACTGAAACATGGTACACCCGGCTGCTGAATTCAGACACCACGACTGTCCACACACCGCCGGGATCCACCAGGGCCTGAGAACACGAGGGTGGGAAGCCATCCACCCAGAGAAGGCCCTGCTGACAGAGCTGGGGAGGGCGCAGAATGACGTGTTGGCACAGACTTCGTTCACGGCACACTCCCCACGCTCAAAGCAAGTGCTGCCGCGAACAGTAAGCGAGTGGGGTTCATCCTGAGCCTTCACCACGTAGGGAAGATGAGGAGCTCCCCTCGTTCCACAGGATGAATTAATTTAACAAAAAAAGAAAGATTTTATTTATTTGAGAACGAGAGCACGAGTGGGGGCAGCCAAGGCAGAGGAGGAAGCAGGCTCCCCATGGAGCTGGGAGCCCGATGTGGGACTCGATCCCAGGACCCTGACATCATGACCTGAGCCGAAGGCAGACGCCCAACCGGCTGAGCCACCCAGGTGCTCCTATTTTTACCATTTCAGTCGGGCTTCAGACACGGGGCGCGTGGAGAATTGTGTAACGTGAGACTTCCTCCTGCAGATCAAACGCTGGTTTTTCCAGAGCGGCTCGCCCCGAGTCATCCCCTCTCCGCGATGTCGTCCTCCCCCGAGGCCCTGGGAACGGCCCCCACGCGGGAGGCTCCGGCAGGAGCTGCGAGCACCGGGCCCCACAGGGACAAGGCGGAGGGGGCTCACAGACGCGTGTCTGCAGGTGTGCTCTCATTTTCCCACCCGACGTGCTCCGACGGGGAGGGTCCCAACTCTGTCACCCCTCCCCGGGGCCAACGGACAACATCGAGGGGGACGTTCGGTGAAGACGCAGCCTGCAGGCCCGTGGGGAAGGCAGGACTCGCCGCAGACACGCTCTCCTGGCCCAGGAGCCATTCCGGCAAAACTGATGACATTTACGAATCTTCTTCCAGTTGCAACCTGAGTCTTATGGGCCTGTAGTGACGTCAGTAATAAACAATAATAAGATTGTAAACTGCTCTTTATAATAAAATTATGCTGCTTCGACATATTATAAATCTAATAGCTATTACATCAGCACCCATAACTATATATCACGGCTTACCTTTTAAATATACGCAGGGCATTATACGGCTCAGCCGAAACAGCCAGATTTATTATTCCTGGTTAGCCACAACCTTTATGACGTCACAAATGACTAATCGGTAAGAAACGAAGAGCAATGCAATTGCAGAGATGATCTGTCCCGAGGCTCTGGGGGAGGGAGGGCCCGGCTGGCCTCGCTGCCCCTCGCGTGGCCACAGTTTGCCAGCTCAGCCCGCAGAGCTTTCTGGATGCTGCCGGAGGCTCACAGAACGTATCCTGAAGGCAGCAGTTATGCGGTGCACTCGCGATGCCGAATGAACAACTTCTACATGACAGGTGAGCTCCTAAGTTTGCCTTCGGGGCAGCGCCAAGCCTCCCGTGTGCACCGGGCCCCCCTCCATGCCCCACTAGCACCCACATTTCTCTTTTCAGCATTTTTATAAGGTGAGGGGCCAAAAGAATGGGGAAGACAATAACCGAGGACCAAAACAATGGAGTCAAGATATTTCAATGGCTTATTATTAATAATTGCATTGACTTTTGGGGACTCGTTACAGGTGCTAAAATGCTCCACTGACCACCTCCAAATTACCCGCCTAATCGTATCCCCAAATGTAAAGGGCTTGGGCAAGGGGAGGGGACTGTTCCAGGAGAAATCACTCAACGTTGCGCCTCAAAAAGGAAAGCAGGGCGTGCTGGTGGGGTCCCACCCAGGCCCTGCTCCTCCGGGGCCCAGCCGTGCCCACCGGCGTCCTCCAGAGGCCGCCCGGGGTGCACACCAGCAGCCTGAGGACGGCGGGCGCAGGCCGGGGTCTGGGCCGAGCTCCTCCCTGCCCGGGCGCCCGCGACGGCCCCGCCGCACCTGTGATTCTGCGTGGGGGGCGCGGGGGCGAGCAGGTGTGACCGCGGGGGGGACGCTGGCTTTAACGGGAAAACCGCATTGTGCCGACTTCCCGAGACTGTGAAACCCACGGAGTGAGACTTCAGGTTTGGCACCTGCTCCAGAACCTTCTTGATGAAAAAAAGGTTGTCTTCATTAAGAGCGTTAATATTCATGCGGCATGGTAATTTTGACACAGAAAAGGTCTCTGTAACCTTTTCTTGTGTGAGAATTTTTTACTTCTCAAGGAAATTACAGTCCAGCAATGACTTAATTAATGCTGGCTTTCTTCGGCAGGTTTGAGGAGCTGTCAGTTGGGGCTTGAGAATCTGTCATCGGGAGCGGCCGGGGCTGGGGCTCGGGGAGGGAGGGGCCGGCCGGCCGCGGGCTCCGGCGCTGGGGGCACCTTCCCACGTTCGTTTCGATTCAGCGACCGGCTTTCCCTAATGCTGGCTCGTGTGCTATTGGGACGGAGGGCACAGCTTGAATTAATAATCCATTTTTCACCCGGCATATTTATTCTTTTTATTATAATGACTTCGTTCCTGATCCGTTTGGCTCTGGTAAATTTGGGCGAGGAGTGGCATGGTGGGTGGCTGGGCCCCGTGAGCAGCCTGCCAGCAGCCACCTGGGAGCGGAGGGACCTGTCCTCGTCCTTAAAACAACCGTCATCCCGGACAAGAGGCTCCCACGAGGTGAGAAGCCGAGCCCCTGCCAGCCGGGGTTCTGGCCAGCACCCGCGTGAGAACCTGCCGGGGGCGGGTGGGGGGCCGCGGAGCACGTCCCTCTCACGGCCACGAGTCCACACAGGCACATCCACTCCGCTGCAGCGGAAGGGGGCCCGTCGCCATCCGCAGAGGCATCCCTCAGGTTTTATTTCTGGAAACACTGACAGTGGGCTGGAGCTTTGTTCTCCAGGTTGAAATGTGGAAGATGAAGGCATCCCAAGAGCTCCTAAGAGGCAGAGGGCTTGGGGACATCAGGATTCTCCAACGTCACAGGCAAGAAGGAAGCTTCCGGAACACTGGGGCCCAGGGCCTGCGGCCTCGCACACGGCTCAGGACGGAAGATGTCCGGGGCTTCGGGAATCCGAGGGGGGAAGCGCAGGATTGAAGGCTGCAGAGGCTAAGCCAAGGGGCTCCTATCACGGGGACCGGCCACGGGTCAGCCCCCGACATCCTCCCTGCCTCCCTGACCACAGGCCAGTGGCTCCTCTAGCCAAAGGAGAAACGATGTCTCGGAGCTGCACGTGGCGCCTCCGTGGGTCTCCCCGGCGTCCACTCCGTGCCGAGAGGGAGGAGGCCGGCGGGGTGCACTAGCCGGTGCTCTGGGCCAAGCCCCCCGAGCAGCGGCGGGGCCCCCCATGCAGGGCCAGCTCTGGGCCCGCTGTCACCTCGGACATGGACCGTTCCCCGGACCCCGTGGCCAGGCTGGGGCGTTCTAACTTGAGTGGAAGCACCAGCCCCCCGAGGCTGTGCAGCAGACTTCAATTCCCATTTTGACACGAGGACAAATCTTCCCAGAGGAAGGAAAAGCCCCCGCGCCCTCTACCTGTGCTACATCCTCCAGGAAACAAAACCCGGCCGCGGGGACGGTCGTGAGGCCCCCGATTGCCACAGAGCCGCATCCGGCCCCCGGACCATCTCTAGGAGCGCAGGATAAGTGATATATATTTCATCGCCAAGAGCATTAGGAATCACTAAATAAAATGAATATTTTTCGCTGCGGGGTGCAACAAAGCAGGGTGGGTGACCCACGAACAGGGTCCCGTCCAAGGCAGCACTGGGAGCCGAAGACGAGGCATGGAAGCTTCCAGGCCCCGCGGCGAAGAGGTGACAACCACGTGGGAAGACACGCGGGGGGACAGGAGGGCACCTCTCACGCGCCAGAGAGAGACAACCCTGGGCCCAGACACGCCTCCGGGCGTCATGTCGATTGGCTGGTGACGGGACCCCCTCCCGGGAAGCCCCCACTTCTTTTCCATCCCTCAAACACGTACCCGGAACCTACCATGGGCCTGCATGAGAGCCGCCCGAAGACTCCAAGTCGGAGCAGGGGGGCCCCATCGTCCTGCAGCCAGCGAGCCGCCGGGCACGGGGCATCTGGGTTCTAGCCGGGGACACCCCCGGGAAGGGAATGTTGAGCTGGAGCCCCTCTCTGCCGTTTCCAAACACAAGAAGAGGGATAGAAGGAGAACCGGGCCGCCGGACGCTGGGACACGGTTCCAGGAGTGGTGGCACCATCATCCCCAGCTGGTGAGGAACCTGGCGGGCGGCTGGCTCAGAGCCGCAGATGCTGGTGGAACAGAAGGGACGTGCCCCGGGCATGCACACCGTGGGAGCCACTCCCGGCCCGTGTCTGGCGCTGCTGGAGGAGGGACAGAGGAACACGTCCCCTCTTGGCCGGGCCAGCTGCACGCAGGAGAAGGTGTGATCCGAGGTCCAGGGAGCAATCAGACGGAACCACGTGCCGTCCCCGTGCGGTATAGGAACACTCCGGCGGCAGGTTCGAAGTCTGAGAGGAGGGGAGCCCGTGGGCCTGGGTGTCGGGCCAACTCCCAGGCTGCGATGAGGCCTGGGAGGGCTTGGAAGCCACCCTGGGATGAGAAAACATGTCAGCCAGGGACGAGGCAGCCACAGCAAGCAGAGGGAGGGGAGTGAGGCACTGTCCCCGCAGCTCCCTTCCACGCAGTGGGGCACACTGTTCCTTGTCGACCCCCGTTTTCTACTAAGGAACCCCGCCTTGTTTGGGAATCAGGCACAGATCTGTGGGCAAGTCGACGTTGTTACTTGAGCCCCTCTTGCTCAAGCGCAGTGCACACCCCGCCAGGAGGGCCTCTCCCAGTCCCACGGAGTGACTCGGTCCCGACCTCCCAGGGATGGTCCCAGAGCAGACACGTGAGCCAGTTTGGACCCCTGAGCCATGAGGGGAAGTCGGCCAGAGAAGATCTTCTCAGATGCAAAGATGGGGTCTCTAAAAAAAAAGCCCCCTTCATCCTGTCCCGGCATCCAGTGAGGGTGAGGGTGTGATGTCCGGAACCACAGCAGCCATTGTGAAGTCCTGGGAAGACTGTCATAAGGACAACAAGTGGGGAATGTGCTGCAGACACAGAAGAGACGGCCCAGTGAACAGGTGCACATACCCTGCAACCGCCTCACCAGCTGAGCCAGCCGGCTTCGCTGCTTCAGCCCCCTGCTCAGGGATCACACTAACCACGGAGCCCCCGGAGAGCGGAGCATGACAGGACCGGACACCGGAACCTCCAAGGGGGCGTAGATGGCCACCGCAAGCGTGTCACGTCACGAGTGAGCTCCGGCAGGACAGGAAGACCAACGGGCTCCTGGCTGCAAACCGAACAGCTGGGCCTCCAGGACCAGGTGCGAACGGGTGGTTCTGGGCCCATGGTGCCCTTGGCCCCGCAGTGTCGGACTGTGTGGGTGGCTGTGCTTGGACAGAATTGCCATGGTGGGGGGCCGGCTGGGAGCCCCAAAGGAGGTAATTCAGATGGGCCAGCAGGCTGGAGAGACGAAGGTGAGCCGCCAGAGGCTCTCAAGGGGAGACGGCAGACGGAGTCTGGAAGAGGTGCTCCCCAGGCCCCACAGAGCATGCAATGGCAGGCGGTGACCCTTGGGGACAGTGTGAACAGGTGCAGCAAAGACACCCCACGGGGAGGTGAGAAGCCTGCACGCTGCTGGGGGTGGGGGCGGTCAGCTCAGGTGGGGGCACAGCCGGGGCTCCTCCCAGCACGACGGGTCCCATGAGCGTGAGGGCGAGGTGTGCCCACCCCCCTCCCCCCTCTCCGGCAGGCCATCCACCTGCTTTCCAGAATACGGATCCCTTCGGGGGACGCGATCGCATCCTTCCTGCCCCTCCGAGAGCGTCTGGGAAGGCTTCTACTTATTTGTCATTTCGTGGCCGGTCATTCCGGTTTTTCTCTTGAAACACAGAACAAACGGGCGCCCAGAGGCCAGGACTGAAGGACAGGCTCCTCCAAGGTCCCTCGTTCCCGCCAGCAGCCCCTCCACCCTCAGGCACCAGCGCGGACGTCCGCGGGCCACGCTCCGGGTGGGGAGGGAGCGACCGGGGCCCAATCTGTCGCAGGCAGGCCAGCAAGGCCACCGGCAAGTGCAACCCGGGAGATGAGCGCACTGCTTACAGGGCCCGCGGCCGGGACGACCTTGTGCGACGACGCCCGGTCCTGCGCTCGGGCCACAGCAGCCGAGCCCAGAAACACGCGCGTGTCCTGCCTGTCCCGCCACCGTTATTTTACAGGTATTTCCAGATGCATCCTCTTACTTCAGCCTCCAACAGTTAGCTGGCAGGAGCCCCCGCACGGCCCAGAGAAGCGGAGGCAGCCCCCAAGGAGAAGGCTCAGGACGGGCGGGACGGTCACCGGGAGGGTCCCCGGCCGGGCATCATCGAGCCTGAGCTGCCCGGACGGCTGCTCTCCAGGCCCAGGTCCCATCGTGCCCCACGGGTGGCAGGTGCCCCCCAGAGTCCCAGCCCCCGTCCCCCGGCCTGCTCGGTCCTCCCCCGCCCGGCCTCCGATGAGGAGCAGTGGAGCCTGGTTCCCTCGCACAGTGTGGAACCTTCCAGAGCGGGAGCGGATACCCAGAAAAGCCAGAGCCGCCCCTGCACCTTCTGGGGCCGCCTGTGGGAGCCGGGCCCGGTGCACGCGAGGGGCGCCAGGGTGTCAGGGCCCAGCCAGCCCGGGGCGACAGGCACAGGGGCCCGTGGAGCCCAGACAGCGGCAGGCCTGGGCCTCCTCCCGCTCCCGGCCTCTTGCTGCCCGTAGTCTGTCCTTCGGGCTAGGAGTCCCCCGGGAATGTGTGCGCCAGAGCTCCCGTCATCTCCTCTCCATGCTCTGTGCTCCGTCCCCACCTCCGCCGTCCCAGCCCTGAGCTCTCCAGGCTTTACCCCAGCTTCCTGCCCCCCCCCTACTCCCCGGGGCTCCAGATCCCACGCTCCAGGGAATCCAGGCCAGTCACACGCACCCAGCACAGCTCTCCCTCCGTCACAGACATTTACTGTGGATTCCAACACTTTCCTTCCAGCCTGACCCTCAGTTCACCTTGGACGCCTCTCTCTGCTCATTTCAGTCCAACAGTCTTTCACGGAGTGCCCTGTACACACCACGTTGCTGGGGAGAGACAGAGCGGGCATGGATCCTGCAATTAAAGACATTAGAGACCCCGTGTAATTGGAGGTTAGAGACAGGCTGGACCTTTAAGTGCATCTGGAATCCAACCTCTTATTTTATCTGCGAACAAGAGAAGGCCCAGAGAGGGTCAAAGGATTGCTCAAGGTCGCACAGCTAAAAATGGGAATGGGCCTGCTAGGACATGACCCCTGTCTCCTCAGCCCACTGGGCAAGCGCCCTCCCGCTGGCTTTACAGGATGTCCCCCCCGAGGTGCGCGACTGAGTGGGGAAGACGGGGGTGGGGGGCGGCACACAGAGAGAAACCCGTTCATCATGTGACCTGCAAGGTCTGCTCACTTCTTTACCCCATCTCACGGCAACTAGACACTGCAGCATCTTCAGACGAGGAGAGAAAAGAAACACACACAAAGACACACACACACACACACACACACACACGCACGCACATTTGTTGGTGGCTCTCAGTATCCCAAGACTTCTGAGAGCAAAACAGGACTGGGCACATTTGTAAAACCCATTAACAGGTTAAAAAAAAAGGGGGGGATCATTACCAAAACAAAAAGGGTTACCATGATCAGGTCTAAACAAGCACCCTTGAGGATAATGCAAATATGTACATTCCAATAATTTTAATTTCAGCCATGTAATGTCACATTTACACACTGCTTTCTAATTTCCTAGGGAAAAAAATATCCTTTGTTTAACCTGCACCATTTTCACTCCTCTGTTCTCCGCTGGCTCCCCCAGCTGCTGGGATGTCTGATTTTTCACTTGCTGATTTAGACGCTCGGATGACACATCCAACCTTTTAAATGAATCATTCATTTTTTTTAAAGGTTGGCTATGTCATAGTGTTGTGATGCACCCAATTTTTAAAATAACTGTTTATTTGATGTCAGGTACATCAGACATAAAAATAAATGTGACTTGGTAGAACTTAATACAAAATCTGAGATGTGATTTGGATTACCTCATTCGAGCCCTCCATGAATTGAGAGTGTTTTGGCCAGGCTCTGGGGGTGAATGGGAGCTCACATAGTGTGTGTCTTCCGGGGTCTCCATGTCTCCTTTCTGGGGCTCCCTCCCCCGTGAGGCCCCACTGTCTCATGCTGAGTCATCCTGCACTTCCCCCATCCCTGCTCTCAGAACGGCTCTTAGGAAGGGCCTCGGAACCAGTCCTGCCATGTTGTGTGATGCCCTTCCCGGGCCCAGTGCTCCCCTCTGAATCTCACCCATCAAGCCAGGACTGTGCCGGGTATATAGGACCCCTCCATGCTTGTTTGTTGCAGGGATGAAAGGCTGGGAGTATTTGTGTTTTAAGTCTTAAACTCTCACTGGGGAATGAAACCCAAAGGTACATGAAGCAGATAATATGGGGCAAGACCTGGAAGGAGAGAGGACACGCCAATGTAATAAGGCAAATGAAATGGGTAGGAACTGGGAAGTGAGCCCCACCCAGAGATTACTCCAGAATGTCCTAGACCCACAGCCTGCACTCGCTGTCATGGGTGTGCGCGTCGGTTTACACTCTGGACACGTGTATCTACGCAGGTGTTGGCCTTACATAATACAGAACCAGAGAACCACGATAAGGTCTAAGTTCCTTTTACTGTAGAAAGCTTCGTATGATGATGAGCACTTTTAGACTTTTAAAAACAGTTTATGAATTGAGTGCATTGCAACATCAGAATGCTAGTGCTGAATTCATATTAGTGACATTGGCCCATAATAATGCCCATAGAGAAGCACTGGTGCAATCGCTACTACTACTTGTATATTATTATTACCGTTCCTAGGACGCCTTGTCCCACATCTAGAGTATTAGTCCAGTTGTAAGGCTAAAAATCAATAGCACTACTGTACATTATTTGCTTGCAGGAAAATGCAGCTATGAATTTTAACTCAGGGACTTCTGTTGCTCATATCTGGTGGTGGTGGCTGGTGCACGCATGGTCTTGGTTTCAGTCTCCATTTAGCCGATGGGTGGGCCAAAGCAGATAGAGCCATGTTTGCAGTTCTGGAATCATATTTTGAGATAAAGACAAAAGAAATGCAGGAACCCTAAAATTCTACAACATAAAGAGCAATACCAAGAGAAGGGCAAGGAACATGAACTGTAATTTTGCCAACTAGGAAACTTCCAAGTCCCCAAGAGGATGAAAATATTCTGAGATCCACTAGTAACCAGACAGCAAACATGAGACACGTGAAAATGCTGGTCAGTGAGAGGGTGGGAGGAAATGAGATAAAAGGGATGAGGAAACAAAGGAACCATATAAGAGAGGCCTTGCAGGAACAAAGGGCAGTAATGTGCCTTGAACTGAATATGACAAACATAATCCTTTTCACCCGAGGAAAAGAAATAGACTAGTAACTTAAAAAATTGAATGAGGCGGGAGATTTTTGGATACCAGATGAATATTAAAAGTAATCGTATTTCTATATAATGGCAACAAATGGAAAATTAAATTTTAAGATGATACTATTTACAATAGTATTAAGGACATCAAACATTTAGAAATAATCTAAAAACATAACCAGGCCCTTCGTATTAACTAGTATAAAACATTTTTAAGAGAACAAAAATAAAAGCTATAAATAAAGGCACATACCATATTCATGGATTGGAAGACTCAATATATTAATAATGTCAATTCTCCTCAAATTGTTTTATAAGTTAAATACAATCCCGATAAAACTCCCAGCTGTTTTTTCCCCTGTGAAAATTGACAAACTAATTCTAAAGCTCACATGAATATTCAAAAGGAGCTGAGAATAACCAAGGCAATCTTAAGGAAGTGTAAGCTAGGGGAATTAAACTACTGATATTAAGACCTTTTATGAAGCTTTAATAAATAAGACAATGTGGTATTGGGGCAAAGTTTGATAAACTTCCCAGTGCAGGAGGACAGAGAGTTCAGAAACAGGGCTACACAAATATAGTCTGATTTAGGATAAAAGTGATTTTTTAGTGTGGTGAGAAAGGGATGTCATTTTCAATAAAAATGTTAGCTCAACTGGATATCCATCTAAGAAAATAAAGAACCTGGTTGCCTAAGCAAAAGTCAATTCCAGATGGGTTGCCCATGTAAACGTGGAAGATAAAAGAACTTTTAGAAGAAAACACAAGAGACTATCTTTGTGACCTTTGGGATGGCAAAGATTTTTTGAACAGAATAGTAACTATAAAAACACCATCAAAGAAAGCATTGACAATATTAAAACTCAGAACTCCTATTCATCAAAAAATACCATTAAGATATTAAAAATGTAACCCACAAAGTGAGTGAATATTTTGCAATACATATTTCCAACAAAGTACATTTACAGAATTTACATATTACCTGCTACAAATCAATAGGAAGACAGATGGCCCAATAGAAATACATGTGAAAGAAATAAACAGACAGTTCACAAAAAGAGAACAGCCAGAGGCAGGACTTCAAGAATGCAGTGGGAGGAGATTGAGGAAGCTCCTCCCACCAAAAGACATCTATTAAACTGGTTAAAATAAGCAAAGAAAATCATCAAAGTCTCTAGAGATTGAACAAATAAGAACTATGCATCCAACAAAATTATGGAAACTTGGTGAAAACAGGGAGAGACTGGCATTCAAGCTACGCTGCACCCAGTTTCCACCCAGCTCCCTCTTGTGGAAGAGTTACTCTAGCAGACTCCGAAGCCAAATGGCACATCTCACCCCCGATGCCTGGGGTGGAAGACCTATTCTGGGTCAAATAAAGCAATGGCAGAACATTGCAGACCCCATATCCCAAAGCTCTATGCTACAAAGAGCCTTCCCTGCTAAGGTGGCAGAAGCCAGGCGGCTCCTCCATCCCCCCATGCCCAGCTCCTGCTGCAAGGAGGATCAGAGTGGGGGAACTGGTGAAGAGTGTGGTGCTCCATCCCCCTTAGCTCCGTGTGTCAAAGAGCAATTCTGGGCACAGCTGCCGAGTGGCAGCACTTATTCCTGGGGTAGAAGAACTATAATTAGTGAGATCAGGCAGCCAGTGGACAGAGGTCCTCGCAACATCCCTGGCTCTGTACTGAGGAAGATCTGTTCTAGTCAGTGGTGGCACCAGTTCCCACACTGCTCTCCCTCCCTCCACCCCGTACACACCCCACAGCTTCTGCTCTGTAGCACAAACTTTCTGTCCAGAACAGGGCCACAGCAAGCCTCAGGCAGTGCCCTGCTCCTGCCAACAAGCCCAACCTCGTATGGATCAGACTGTGGAGAAATCCATGCCAGAGGGCATTGCTGTGAACAATAGAGCAATCAGGTAGCCGTCAGTGAAGGCTAACAGATGAGTGTGAAACCAACAGGCCGGCCAGAAATTTAATAGGAAGATCAAGGCAAAAGGGAGTAACACAGTCCTGCTAGAAACACAGTCATGCACGATGTTGAAGAAAAACAGGCCCCTGTCATGGCCTCCGAAGTACTGGAGAGGGAACTTCTGAGCCACAGGTCTCTGGTGGGGCAGGGACAGACTTGTAAACTTGCTAATATGCCTCTCAGGCACACGCAGAGCCAAGGGTAAAGAGTGAAAAGCTCATGGGTTTAGGGACTTAGGCACAAACTCTGACAATCAGTGGCTGATCATGAGTCTGTGTTGACCAAGGATAACCCCTAGGAAGCCAGGCTTACCAATACAAAATAAAGAAGAAGTAGGAGCAGAGACAGAAGAGACTGCTCAAGACAGGGGAAATAGACTAATTCGCTGAATCAGTCTAGCTGCAGCACTAAGCATACAGACAAGCAAACAATACACAGATGAAGAAAACAACACATTTCAGAGGGGATATCGATATTCAGGGTTGCTACAACATGTCATCTAAAATATCAAGTTTTTACTAAAAATTTACAAGAACTTAAAAAAAAGGAAACAAGGAAGTGTGATTCACACAGTTTAAAAAAAAAAAAAAAAGCATGCACTAGAAACTGCCCGTGAGCGGGCCTAGATGTTGGACTTAGTAGACAAACCTCAAAGCAGCATAATGAACAGGCTTAAAGAACCAAAGGAGAGTGTCTTTAAAGAATTAAAGGAAAGTATGATAACAATGACTCATCAAACAGAGAATGTCCTGACAATATAGAAAATATATAAAAGGACCATATGAAAAGTCTGGAATTTAGAAGTACAATAGAAATGAAAGTGTCACTGAAATCTATTAACAGTGTTTTGAGCTGTCGGGGAAAAAAAAGAATTGGATAACTTGATGATAGATTAATAAAAGATTAAGCAACCAGAAGAGCAATCAGGTAGCCGTCAGTGAAGGCTAACAGATGAGTGTGAAACCAACAGGCCGGCCAGAAATTTAATAGGAAGATCAAGGCAAAAGGGAGTAACACAGTCCTGCTAGAAACACAGTCATCCACGATGTTGAAGAAAAACACAGAGAGAACAAATGAGGAAAAAGAAACACAGCCTCCGAGAAGTGTGGGACACCATTTAGGTGACCTAATCTACAAATCTAAGATCAACAAACTCCAAGTAGGAAAACGCAGAAACCCACACCTAGACAGACACACAGTACAGTCAAAATATTCAAAACCAAAGATAAAGATGAACCCTCAAAAGCTGTGAGAAAAATTACTAAATATGTAAGGGTTACTCCAGTAATATTAACAGCTGAATTCTCATTCGAAACAGTATAGGCCAGAGGCAGTGAGAAGTGTTCAAAGTGACAAAAGAAAAAAAAGTAAATAAAACCCTGTCAACCAAGATTCCTATATCCAGCAAAACTATCACTTTCACAAGTGAATGGTGAATGTAAAGTGAAGACATTCTCAGATAAACAAAAATAGAATTTGTTGCTAACCGACCTGACTTATAATAAATACTAAGCAAAGTTCTTGACGCTAAAAGCCAGCAGTATCAGACAATAATATAAATCTATAGAAAAACAAACACACTGGTCAAGGTAATTAGAAAACATAATATAGTATATATATTATGCAATATAATTGCATAGTTTTTTTCTTTCTTTTTCTTCAAGTTATTAAAAAAGCAATTGCATAAAAAAAACCACGTGTGTTCAATTGTGTTGTAGGACCTGGAACATAGAGAAATCCAATGTATTTGACAGTAATGACACAAAGGAGGCTGGTGGGTTGCAATGCTGGATTTCAATAAGGAAATGACATCAAATGGTAACACAAATCCTGAGAAAGAAATGAAAAGAACCAGAAATGGTAAATTAAAAGATCACTATAACAAACTCTATAAATACATGCTTATTCTCCTTTCTTTCAGCTCCTTTAAACAACATAAGATTATATGCAAGAATAACTATAAAAGTGTATTGCTGGCCTTGTAACAAATACAGATGTAATATGTATAATAATAACGGCACAAAAAAGGATGGAGGAAATAAAGCTGTAAAGGAGGTCAATTTACATATCTTACTGGAACTAAGGTAGTATATACCTGAAATAGATTCTGATAAATTAAAATGTATTAAAAGCCCTAAAGTAAACATTAAGAAAATGATTTAAAACACAGATAAAAAATCATTAATGGAATCACAATGTTACACTATAAAATACATCCATTTCATGCAAAAGAAATCAGAAAAGGAGAAACAGAGGAAAATAAAGGATGTGAACCATACGGGGGGAGGAAGCAAAATACCAACCATATTAATGAATTAAGGAATCCAGTTAAAAGGCAAGATCATCTGAATGGATTTAAAGGGAAGACCCAACAATATACTCTCTACAGAAGACACATGGTAGATTCAAAGATACAAATACACTGAAAGCAGAGGGATGGTGAAAGAGCTAATGTGCTATACTAATATCAGATAAAATAGACTTCAAGGCAAAACAAGTTACTAGAGAGGAAGAGGGACATTTTACAGTGAGAAAGGATCAGCTTATCTGGAAAATATAGCAACGATAACAAAGGAATGAAGAAACTGACAGGACTGAAGGTAGAAACAAGTATTTCAACTGTAACAGCTGGAGACTTGATTATCCCAGTTTAAATGATGGGTAGAACAACTGAACAAGACATCAACAAAGGGAGAAGACTTTAGCAACTCTACGACTCAGCTAGACTTAATGGACAGCAGTAGAACAAAGGCAGAACACTCCCCTTTTCTCTGGGATAGACCATGAATAAGGCTCAGGAAATCTGGAGAACTGAAGTCTTATAAATTGGTTCTCCAAACACAATGGAATAAAATTGGAAATCAATAAGAGAAAGAAATTTTGGAAATGCACAAGTATGTACAAATTAGAGAACATACTCCTAAATAATCAGTGGGTTAAAGAAGAATCATGAACAAAATTAGAAAATACTTTCAGATTAATGGAAATGAAAACACAACATACCAAAACTCAGGGGATGTGTTAAATTGGCTCATGGAGGGAAATCTTTGGCTGTAAATGCCAATGTATAAAGAAGATCTCAAATCAATAACCTAATTTTCTACCTTAAGACTAGAAAGGACAAACTAAACTCAAAGCAAAGAGGATGATGGAAATCATCAAGGTTAGAGCAGAAATAAATGAAACACAATAGGAGAACCATAAAGAAAATCAACAAAACCAATTTTGCCGACTTTTGAAAAGATTAATACATTGACAAACCTTTAACTGATCAAGAAAAGAGAGAAAAGATTCAAATTACTAAAATCAGGAATGATACAACCACTCTTACAGAAATGAAGAAGAGTATAAGGGATCACAGTGCATAGCTCTATGCCAAGAAATTAGATAACAGATGAAGTAGACAACTTCCTTGGAAGACCAGAAACCACTGGAACAGACTCTAGAGTAAATCGAAGATCTAAATAGATGCGCAAGAAAGAAAGAGATTGCATTCGTAATTTTAAAACTTTCCACCAAGAAAGCCCAGGCTGATTGTTGCTTGGTGATTTCTACCACAGGTGATTTCTACCAATCATTTAAAAGGGAATTAATAGCAACCCTTCACTAAGTCCTCCAAAAATGGAATAGAACACTTGTCAACTCCTTCTATGAGGTGAAAATTACCCTGATACCAAAACTAGACAAACACATCATGAGAAAAAAATCTACAGGCCAATATCTCTCATGAACATGGATGCAGAAGTCCTCAGTGGTATCTTAGCAAACTGAATGCAGCAACATATAGAAATAAGATCATACCACCATCATCAGGGAGGATTTATCCCAGATATGCAATGTTGGTTTTATATCTAAAAATCAATGAAATACATTGTATTAATAGAATAAAGAAAAAAACACCACATGGGCATCTCAACGGATGCAGAAAAAGCATTTGACAAAATCAAATACCCTTTCATGGTTAAAAAAGCAACAAGACTCAATGAACTCCTAAGAGTTGGTCAGATGGGAACCTTCTCAACCTGCAAAAGGGCATCTATGAAGAACCCAGAGCGAACGTCACACTCAAGGTGAAAGACTGAATGCTTTACTCCTAAAATAAGCAACTGGACAAGATGTCCATCTCACCACTTCTAGTCAATATTGTCCTGAAGTTTCTAGGCAGGACAATCAGCCAAGGCACTTCTGGAAATATTTTTAAAAGATTGCAAGATTAAAAAAAAAAAGAGGATAGCCAAGCCAAGTGGTCACTACATATATGAAAGGCTGTCCGGTGGCATCAGTCGCTACATAGATGCAAATCAAAACCACACTGCAATTGTACTGCATAGCTACCCGAGGGGCTAAAATGAAAACACAAAAATTAGCGGGTGTTGGCAGAGGTGGGGAGCAGCGGTCCCCCCACCCTGTGCTGGGGTGGTGCGGGGACCGCCTGCCCATGTCACAACCCACAGAATGGTGCACGTGTGCTCACCATAAGAGCTGTGCAAGAATGTTTACAGAACACTCTTCGTATTTCTTTGATTTATTTCCAGCCCCAATCCTGAAACCACCCAAATGTCCCTCCGCAATGGAATGGGCCGAATGTGAGCTAGTAAAACACAGGCGCTCCAGTAATGACGTCGTGTGTGATCAATGCACGGAGAATGGATGGTGGAAATCAACAAAGACCAACCAGGTGAGGACAGCAAAAGCCATTCAAAGCCTGCACAGCAAGGGAGTGGACTGCCATCCCTTGTGTTTTGCAGAGACTCAAAGGCAGACAGAACAGTGGGAAAGTTCTATATGGAAGGAGGGAAGGCTCCCAGACCACCCTGATGGAAGCTGTCAGCAGAGGGAACCCAAGGGAGCTGGCCAGAAGTAGGGCAGCCTATGTGATTGGTTAGGGGTGCATAGTTGACTTTCTCTGCTTGATCCTAAGTTGGAAGTATAAACTTTGGAGAACCTTTGCCTCCCAAGGAACTCAGCATGTTTCCTGTTTATCCTCAAAATTACCCAATTACATTCGCAAAGAAGTGGGAGGGAGGGGTATCAGGGCCTGGTTTTACAAAGCACAGGGTTGGTTGCCCACATCTCACAGATACAAACATCCCAAAAGGAAGGGGTTTTTACAGAAACTATTCAGAAATCTGCTGAAATGCCTTCATTTTCTTTTCATTTCTTGATTTTATTTCTAAACGTTTAACCTGCTTAATCCCAATGGAAGAAAGACAGTCTCTTCAATAAATGGTGCTGGGAAAATTGGATAGCTATGTATAGGAGAATGAAACTGGACCATTCTCGCACACCATACACAAAGATAAGCTCTAAACGGATGAAAGACCTCAATGTGAGACAGGAATCCATCAAAACCCTAGAGGAGAACATAGGCAGTAACCTCTTCAACATCAGCCACAGCAACTTCTTTCGAGACATGTCTTCAAAGGCAAGGGAAACAAAAGCAAAAGTGAACTTTTATCTTCATCAAGATAAAATGCTTCTGCACAGCAAAGGAAACAGTCAAAAAAACAAAGAGGCAACCCACAGAATGGGAGAAGATATTTGCAAATGACACTACAGACAAAGGGCTGATATCCATGATCTATAAATAACTTCTCAAATTCAACACCCATAAAACCGATAATCATGTCAAAAAATGGGCAGAAGACATGAGCAGACACTTCTCCAAAGAAGACATACAAATGGCCAACAGACACATGAAAGATTGTTCATCATCATTAGCCATCAGGGAAATTCAAATCAAAACCACATTGAGAGACCACCTTACACCAGTCAGATGGCAAAAATCAACAAGGCAAGAAACAACAAAAGTTGGAGAAGTTGTGGAGAAAGGGGAACCCTCTTACAACATTGGTGGGAATGCAAGTTGGTGCAGCCACTTTGGGAAACAGTGTAGAGGTTCCTCCAAAAATTAAAAAATAGGGCCACCCTATGACCCAGCAATTGCTCTACTGGGTATTTACCTCAAAGATACAGATGTAGTGAAAAGAAGGGCCATATGTACCCCAACGTTCACAGCAGCAACAAGGCAAGAAACAACAAAAGTTGGAGAAGTTGTGGAGAAAGGGGAACCCTCTTACAACAAGAAGATGTGGTCCATATATACAATGGAATATTACACAGCCATCAGAAAGGATGAATATCCAACTTTTGTATCAACTTGGATGGGACTGGAGGAGATTATGCTGAGTGAAAAAGTCAAGCAGAGAAAGTCAATTATCATATGGTTTCACTTACTTGGGAACCTAAGGAATAAAATGGAAGACTTTAGGGGAAGGGAAGGGAAAATGAAGGGGGGGAAATCAGAGGGGGAGATGAACCACCAGAGACTGTGGACTCTGGGAAACAAAGCGAGGGCTTTAGAGGGGAAGGGGTGGGGGGTGGGTGAGCCTGGTGATGGGTATTAAGGAAGGCAGGGATTGCATGGAGCACTGGGTGTTGCATGTGAACAATGACTCATGGAACACAACATCAAAAACTAATGATGTACTGTATGGTGACTAACATAACACAATAAAAAAAAATCCTTGCACTCAGACCTTCCCACTGCCCCCCAGAGACTAAAAGCCCTCCCGGCAAGGTGGCTCCTTCCAAGGCGTTCCCTTCCCACTGCACCTGCAGAAGAGCTTGTACCCAACCTGTGTGGTCCGGGAGATGCCCTCAGTTTCCCTTCGGCGCCCTCTAAATACCGAGGTTTAGGAAAGGTGAGGGGCGTACGTGTGTACTTGGCTCCAGGGCTCAGAGTCTCAGGGAGTCGCTTAGCTGGAGGCAGCAGCATGAGCTGATTCTGGAACCTTCCTAGGCCCAGGGGCCCCTGTGTTCTGAGCTCTCTCTCAGCATACGGACATCCCCTGGACTCCTGACCACTGCCACCAGACCCTCACGGTAAGAGGCTGGCTTTGAACCCACCAAGCATAGGCCTCCAGTCTGAATGGCCCACACACTGAGCCACTGTCTCAACCACACATGGGGGGTGAGGGGAGGTACCAATTTCAGGTCTGTGGGAGGTGAGTAATAATGTGCAAAGATACGCTCCAGCAAATACCCCTGACCCAGGGGCAAGGAAGAGGCAGGTGCGATGGGGTGGGGATGGTCTTTCTTGGAAAGAAGACCTTGGGCCAAGAAGGCATAGTTAACCATTACAGGCAAAAATGGAGCAAAGGCAAAGGTGAGCTTTGCGGGGAGTGGTGGCCGCTGCCTTCAGCGTCTGGGGGGCAGGGCGCGGGGTGCGGGGGGGCTCGGGGCACTGGGGGGGCTCGGGGCACTGGGTGGCACGGGGCGCAGGGGGTCCCAGTGCACGTGGGCTGGCGCGGCCGTAGATTCCACGCTCCAGACAGTTAAAAATTTGAACATAAGGTAGCATTTCCTTTATCATATCCCATAAAAATAGCAATTTGCTGCAGCCCTGTAGCCCGGTAAGGAAGGGGGTGCGCTTCGTGATAACGCGGCGATGACAGATAGGCCTGCTCCGAGGTTCCGCGTGCCCTGCTGGGGGGCATAATAAACTGCCAGGAGCCGCCGAGAGGACAGTGCGCTCGCCTCCTCCCCCAGCAGCCAAATAACTCAGGCCGGCTCCGTAATTATGCTGCGTGAAAATATGGGATTAATTAGACGGTGCACGGACGCGCTGTCCTGTCATCAGTGCCAGCGAGCAGGGCCGCCTGCACCAGGAGGGCCGCCTTCCCTGCCCGCCCGGCGCTGATGAGCCGAGTCCGGGTCCCTCCCGTCCCCCCGGCCCGGCCCGGGCCCTCTGTCACTGTTCCTTCATTATTTTCACCTGCTTTAAAGAAAGGCAACACCCAAGGAGGGCCACTTGTCGGTAAAACCGGTCAGTTTGCTGCCCTGGAAGGGGGCAGGGAGGCTGGAGGGAGGGGAGGGAGGGGTGGGAGGAGGCAGAGCCCACCCCACCCCACCCCTCCCGACCCAGGAGCATTTTCTGCTGCAGTTTCAACTTAACCATTTCGAGGCCTACAACGTTTAGGAAATCCATCCCGTGTGGCCAGGGAGGGCCTCCAAGCAAGAGGGACCAGGCTGACGCCTAACGGCAAGGAGGAAGTGCCCCCCAAGGAGAGAACCTTCCAGAATTCCAAGCACAAAGGCCTTGAATAACAGGTCAAGGCCCTGAATGATGTCCTGGTTTTCCTGTCATGGTCTCAAGTACTCAAGGCAGAGCAGCGTTGGCTGGCCTGTTTGGGGCGGGGGTCTTGGTGGCCTGGTCAGGATGGAGGTGGACACACAGGAAGGGTTCCCCGGAGCTGAGGCCCTTAGCTTCCTTCTGAATACTGGATGGGAGTCAAAGACAGTGAAGACCCACCACTGCTCAGAAGACCTAAGACATGCTGTCCTTTATGGTAGAATGACCGGGGGCCAGTCTTCCCCGGGCCCAGGACAGCACTCACTCTGCTCCTGGAAGAAGCTGGGGACAGAACCTTCCGGAAGTGTCAGCTGGAAGAGTAATGTCTCAGGAGCTGAGAGGCAGACCTACCAGAGCCAGGAAGCCCACTGGATCTCTGCTTCCCCCAACACACACCCGTGCACGTGCGCGCACACGTGCGCACACACACACACCACTCTAACATTACACACATGCACACTCCAATGCTTGACGGGTTGAAGTCTCTTGATGAGCCTTCCCAACGACTTTTACATTTGGTTCTGAGAGTTTCGGGTGAGCTTAGAACTTGGAGTCATTGCCAGGATTCCTAACATGCCAAGAAGACAGTGGATTTTATATGTAGGGTCTTCCGGACTCGGTGTGGGAATTTTGTTGTTGTTTTCAGTTACCCGAGTGACACCCCCTCCCCCGAACCTCCATGGCCAGGCTATGAACATCTAAATCACATCCTTTAAAACACCAGATCTAGGGGATCACTTTCATCTGCATTTCTAGTCTATGGAGAGCAATTAAGAACAGAGAAGTCCTTGAAAACTGGGATTTGGATTGGGGGGAGGCGGTGCAAAGGCAGGACTGGGACAGGGAAGAAAATGTGTCCATTAGAAAATAAAGTAATTTAAGCTGAATTACACTTAAAATGACCTTTGCAATAGGTAATAGGCAATCCAAGACAGGAAGAAGGAGCTGAAATTCAACAGACTGAAGTCTGCACTGTGGCTTGAAAAATGGGAAATCCAAGAGAGAAAGAGGGAGCTCGGAAGGAGGGAGATGTGAAGTGAAGGCTGACGGGGAGATGTCGTTTCGTGGAAGGTTAGGGTCATTAGCAAAGGGAAAATGATTAGCAGGAAAGTTCTCAAAATCACAGGGACTTTCTAAGGGAGCAGCCGCAGCAGTGTCAGGCCTGATAGTAATAAAAGTGATTTAGTGCGCGTGCTGTCCGCGGCGTCTGCAAGGAAGTCATATCCAGATACAGCATGATAGCTCGCCTCACAGGAGAGATGTGCCGGGCTTTTGTAAACCACATGTTGTTGTGCTTTAGTTGCATTGATCTACTCTGGATAAAACCCTCAAGGAAATGTGAATCTTTTTAGCAAAAATTGCTCCTCTGGAAGAGAATTTATTTGCACCTGCTTTCGGTTCATTTTAAAAGCAAACATCATGATTTTCTCCCCCTGGATTCACTTCTGGCAATGCCCACAACTGTCGCCAGTTTATTTTCTTACTTTGTGGGGCATGGGTAATTTTCTCACGGATTTGGGTAAATTTGGAGAAAAGTGAAAAAACATAACTTTGGATTGAAATGAATGAATGAAAAAGTGCACACATTTCTTCTGTGCGATTCATGGAGATGGTATTCATTTATCGCGCGACAGAAACTGGAAGAGCGAGGACGGTGCGACGCGGAGCCGGGAAGGGAGCGACAGAGAGCTTCCTGACTTGGCTTCTGCGTTAGAAAGAGAAGACCCTCCAGAGTCAGTTCCCCTAGAGTTCTAGTGAGACAAAATGGGCTGGACGCCTGGGTCAACCTCATACCCTCCCAACCCTGTGGTTTGTACCACGTGATAAACAGGACGTGAACAGCCTGCTGCCGAGGAGCTCACGGTCCAGGTGGACACATAGCCGACCAGCCGTGAGAAGCGAGTTGCTTCCTGGCACTCATAGATGAGGGGACTACTTTGTAGCCCACTTTCAGCAAAGGCCTTGCAGAAAGAAAGACGTGGAGATGACACTGGATGACAAGGAAAACTTGGCTCTGCTGAGGGAAACTTCCAGAATCACAAGTACAAAAGTCTTGAGTAAACAGGGGGTATGAAGACTCAGTGAGCTTGGCATGTTTGGGAACCAGACAAAATGCCTAGAGCCAGAGGTGGGTGTGGACTTTGGGACTTCTAAGTGGGCTACGGTGGTTTAGAATGTCTACAAATTCTTTGACAGTCCCTTCAAATGGTGGCCCCAAATTCCCCTCTCTTGAGTGGACTTGGTGAGTCACTCCCAACAATTGAATAAGGCGTAAGTGGTGGTGTGTGACTGTGGAGGCCAGGTCATAAAAGACACTGTAGCTTCAGCTCTCTCTTGGATCCCTGGGAAAGAGGCAGCCGTTTTATTGAAGACACTCAAGTAGCCAATGGCAGACCCATGTGCTGAAGCCAGTTGAGGGCGCCATCTTAGAAGTGGATCTTCAAGCCTTCCAGTGATGGCAGCCCCTGGGGACACCTTGACCTAAGCTCTCAGAGACCGTGAGCCAGAGCCACTAGCTTAAGCTGCTCCAGAAGTCCTGACCCATAGCAACTGTGAGTGGATAAAGATGTGTTGTTTTAAGCCACCGAGTTTCAGGGTAGTTTGTGCAGTAGTAAGTAACTAATGCAGATGAGAGGTGACACTGATTTATTTTTGTAAAAGGTCATCCTGGATTGTAGGAAAGAAGTAGAAGAAGCAAGAGAGGCTCTTGCAACAGTCCAGACAAGAGATGTCGGTGGCCGTTTAGACACCCAGAGAGGGGCAATCTGGCTGTGAAGTGTGCGTCAGCCAAGTGAGGTGAGGGGAGAGAGGTCAGGACGGCTCCTGGCTTTTGGCTTGAGTGACTGAGACAGCATGGTGCTATTCACTAAGATGGGGAAAATTCTGGAAAGAGCAGATGTGTGTGGATCAACAGTTCTATTTAGAAGAGAACATGATGATGATGGTAGCAAATGTTTTTAATTTATTTTTAAAAATTTATTTATTAGAGGGGGAGAGAGAGTGCATGGAGGAGGGGCAGAGAGAGAAGAGAATCTCAAGCAAAGTCCCCACTGAACACGGAGTCCAACGTGGGGCTCAATCCCACAACCCTGAGATCAGGACCTGAGCTGAAACCAAGAGTCAGACGCTTAACCGACTGCACCCCCAAGGCGCCCTGGCAGTAAATACTTACTGAACATTTATTCTTCGCCGGGCACTCCTGTAAGTGCTTTACGGTATTAACCCTAACAGCACTGGAAAGGTGACTCCGTTAGAGACGTTAGAAGACACTTACCAATAAACAAAATTCTACCGAAGCCAATGGAGGGTTTCCAAAGACTTCGGTAGTACCCAAAGCATCGATTCCTAAACAAAAAATCTCCCCCATCGTGACCTACATTTAGTGCAGAGTCTTTGGTCCTTCTGGGGTGAGTCCCAGAAATCTGTATTTCAGCAAGTCCCCGCAGTACGTCTGATATGAGAAGCGCAGTGTGTACAAATACACGCTGGGTGGGACCCACCGGTGGGGCTGGAAGTCAATCAAGGGAGTTAGGACAAGCAATTTCGCAAAGATGGAATGGAATAGAATAGAAAATATCAGGGTGTGTCAGAGCAGTGAGGATAAGACCTGCTTTGTGAGACCTTTCTTTCAGTTATATCTAAATTTTATGTATGTATGCGAGTTTCACGGATGGGGTCGTCCTAAGAAATACATTTCTCCCTGTGGATCGCCGTCAGAACAGTAGCGGAATCACTGGCCTAGGGGACCGTCTTAGTGAAAGCTGCCCGGGGCTGTTGGGCATATTGGATTCCACGCGGAGAGGTGTAGCCCTCCCCTGGTTGGTGGGACTAGCAGACCCCCGGGGCGCTCTCTGTGGGGCGAGTGAGCCCCTCTGCTCCAGAGTTCTCAGACGTCCGCGGGGGCTCCTCGTACCTGCACTGGGCTTCCCCTCTTGCCCTGTTCGCTCCTTTGCCTCGCAGCTGGAACCTCTCCCACCAGCGCCCCCTCCCCTGCCCCTCCCCCTGCCCGGCCCTCCCTGCCAGGACCCTCCCTGAAGCACCTGCTGCCTCCCTTCCGGAAGCGTCCGCCGCGTGTATCCTGAGTGTGGCGCGCTCTGACCCCCCCCGGCTGGCTTACCCAGGCCACGGCCGCTCGGTCGTCCATCCAGCCTCTGCTCACACTCATGGTGTTTGCTGTGACTCTCGTTCCTCTCTCCCTCCACCAGGAACCCCGCGGCTCTCCAACACGTACATGTGGCAGTCTTCCTGCAGGCATGACGGTCTCAGAAGTGAAGGGGTGCACAGCAGTCTGTCCTCAGGGAGACCTCCAGGCTGCCGTGGAAGGCAGTTGCACGAGCCATCATAATCCGGGGAGAGGGGGCGACTCCCCTGAGTGGACGGCACTGGACGAGAAGGGTCAGAGGGTGTTGGGGGTCAACCAGAACTCCCGCCACAGGGAACCGACGGGCACAGGCAGGAGGTGGGCGGGCTCGGCGCTGCTCCTCCCGGGGTTGATGGAGGGACCAAGGGAGAAGAGAGACTGTCGGGTAGACAGAGTCCCAGGATCAGAAGGAGGTGTAAAATGTGTGAAGAAGTTCACGTTTGATCTTGCAGGGAATGGGATCCAGGGTAGGGTCTGAGCAGGAAGAACACCCACATGAAAAAGACTGTGTGGCCCCAGGGAGGCTCCCAAGACGGATGAGGCACATCTAGCAGGGGGCCCTGGAGGAGCGCCCCTGGGCTCTCCTTCCACTCTGGCACCTCCCTGCCTCGGGGCCTCTCTTCCTCTCCGCGTGTGCTTCTGTTCCCACGTCTCGAGACAGCTCCTTCTCGGTCTTCTTTCCTCCGAATGGGCACGGGCGGGTTCCTTCAACTGTTTCTCCCACGACACGGCTCCTGGCCCCCACGCCCCAGGGGCTGCCTCTCCCACTCTGGGGCTGCCCCCCCTGTAAATCCTGCTCCCGGGAGGGAGGTGCATTCTTGAGGTACGTGTGATGCCAGTGGAGCTAATGGGTAAGCTTCTAGCAGACTCCCGTGGGGGCGAGGGGAGGGTCATAGTGAGCCTATGACCTTTCTTCCTGTGTGAGCCACCAGCAAGCCAGGCAGTCCTCATTCCCCTTCAAGGAGCAAACACGATCAGAGCTGGGAGGAGTCTTCATGATCAGGCAGCATGACCAAGGCCTTCACCGGCAGACAGGAGATGCAAGCCTGGAGGTCTTAAATGATTTCCCCCGGGATGAGCGGACTTGAGTGACGGTTGATTTGTTCATGTGTAGTTGATGGAAAGCAAATGTTGGCATTTACATGGATCCCTGTTCAACTTCATCTTATTTTGGGGGGCTCAGGTTAGGACCACGTCTCAACTTTGGAAGTCGTCATGGTACCCAACCCAGAGCTGGTTTCCTGGTAAAAGCTAGGCAATGAAGGGCGATCGGCTGACGAGGTGTTTCTTAAAGCTGGTCACTGGTACGACTCATCAGATAATGTTATTTCAATATTCAGAATTCGGGTCACACTTCAGATGCACCAAATCAGACCCTTGTGGGCAGAGCCGGAGAGCCTAACCTCGGGATTCACTGATCTCAATTCAAGCATCCTTTGCGACCATCCTAGCGAGGTTGTGCTGATGGTTTCTGGTGCTTGGAGGCTTGAAAACTAGGTTAGGGCTGTCTAACCCCTGTTCCAAGTTCCAGGAGACCTGGCCAGGTCTGCTCCTAGCACGACCTATCAGGCTGGTGCTGAGATTCACGTTCTCTCTCACTCATCTTAGCACCGGGGCCCAGGTTTTTGGGGTGCAAATGTAGAGGGCTAACTCCCTGTCATCGACCGCTGTTATTATAGGGAGGAAATCAAGTGCTAAGGTCCACAACAGAAGTCTATACTCTGGGGAGTTAAGAGGTCAAAAAATATTGCCTTTTCTTCCCCTTCCAAGTTGAGAACTAAGATGCCAATGATGTGACAGCTTTATGGCTAATAAACTGATTGGAGGACTTGGCTTTAGCTCTAAGGCGAATAAGCATTACTAACTTGCCCTCCGGCCTGCCTCCTCTCCCCAGCAACACAGGATAGGCCTTGGGGAGCCCACCCACGTTTGAGAAAGTTTGGCTCAGCAGAGCGGACAGTTCCTTGGGCTAGAAGAGGTAAGGAAAAAAGGCAAATCGCCCATTCTTGCGGGCTTTCCATAGACTCGCTCCACAACACTGGGGCAGATGTGAGTCAGCAGCTGGGAGAGAGACCGTGGACTTCATTCCAGGAGTGATCCCTCCCTCTGAAGCACAACGCCAGAAAAGAAGAGGGTCACCCACCCCTGTCAGGACCAGCAGCATCCCTTCCTTCCTGCCATCAGTGAGACCATCACGTCTGACTCTCTCAGGTGTGCCTGCTCCCGAAAGCCAGCGTGAGCATGTTGCATTTAGAGACGGAGACCATGACCTCGAGGACCACTCACCTCATAGAACATAGTTCCTGGGTGATGGGGAACCAGAGGCCAAATCAGCATCCTGGGGAGCCCCCAGGGGCAACAGGGCAGCCACCAGCGGTTGAACAAAATTCAGAGATGGCCCACCACGAAGTCAGTTGACATCCAACCCTGGCTTTCTTTGGGTGGGAAGAGCCCCCCCCGCCCCCGGCAAAAACAAAACAACAAATTTAGAAGCCAAAAACCTTTAGAAAACTTAAGACAGAAGCTTAACACCATCTTGCTCTTTGAAGGCAGCTGATGACGGTCATTCCACACCATTCTCCTCTCTTGGTGCTGAATCATTCCACCATATGTGTTTTCCCGTCTTCTCCCTTTTGTACACACCCTCAAACTGAGCTGTGCAAACAGACTCAAGATGGCAGACTGCATGAGTCGTAGAAGATTCTACTGGTGGCTTCTGGCTGTTTCTGACTATTTAAATATATATTCTAAAAGTTATTTGGTATGCAATAGTATGTAATTTAGTCTCTTGCTCAGATAACTAAAGATGGCCAAGATGATTATTATATGGCTAATTGGTAGGAATTACCATCAATCCATTTGAAGCAATCAACTCCCTTACTTTCCAAAAGCTGGGGGTGGGGTGGGGTGGGAAGAATTTCCAGTGTGTGCATCAGAGACTGGGGAAATGAAATGCTTTCATTCCACGGACCGTGGACCGAAAAACCCTCTTTGTTTGGACATCCTGCTCCATGGCCAGTGATTTGGCAATTTCCCGACGCTGTCAGTCATCTCTGGGCTCATTCGGCGGGGCAGAGGGCCAACTTGCCAGCCAAGCCCGTCAAGTCAAATGGGAATCAATTCAAGTTGCTTGGCTTCTTGGATGGAGGGAAGTATCACCCCCCCGCCCAAACACAGAACTATTCACTTCCTCAGTCGTTAAGCATATTTATTTATTTATTTTTAAATGTTCAGATATCGACAGCTGTTCAGACACCAAGGGTAGAAGCAGCCCTACCAGGAGGAAGTCTCTGCTTGAAGCTACCAGTTCCCCAAGGCTGGCCGCCCCTTCACATCATGAGGCTGGTGGCAGCTTCGGCTCTGTCTCTGGGGCTCCTGCACCGGGAGTCGGGGCTCCTGCCCCAGGATTCTGCAGCGAGGGGGCCGGGGCTTTTGCAGAGCAACATCAGATCTCAGCTGCTCTTCTCCAAGCTTTCCTCCCACAGTGGCAGTGGCTGTCTGTGCCCCAGGACGCCGGGCACGGCTCTCTCTCCACCCAAACCCCCAGCTCAAAACAACACGCCGTTGCTGGTGCCTCATTCCCTTTCCTCCCACGATTCCCCGGGGCACCGTGAGGACGGAGCCCGGAGCCCGGAGCCTGTGCCAGTTCGCCATCCAGGCAAGAAATGGATGTTGCAATTTGTTGACACTCAAATTAGGTGTCATTTTCAGATGCTGTCCATTAACCTCTTGTTAGGACAGAGGATTTAGTATGCTCCTCTTAATCACCCCTTTCTCCCTCTCCTTCCCGCTTAATTACAGTACAATTTTTATTAAACTCCTTTCAGTATGAATACGATGACTGTGTAAACACTGTTCACTGGGGAGCCAAGTGACTTGATTTTCTTTCTCATACATTGGTTAGCTTCTTTTAGCATTCATATTACCTCACTGTTTTCATCATCAGCTTAGATGGTTTTATATGCTGTCAGTTACTCTTTCCAAATGATCCAAACTTTTAAAACATGTTTTCCATACAAATGAATAGATCAAACCTTCTATCAGTTCCATTCACTTTTGCTTAGAGCCCTCCCTTTATCTGCTCCAGTGAGCACTACCCGAGAAATACTCCTTGCTGCCCTGATGATGACCTTTTGTTCACGAGTCTCAAAATTATCTTCTGCAGGAATGTGTCTTTCAGGTGCTTCATGAAAAGGGGGTACAGCGGAGGCAAAACTCTGGAGAGACTGCATGTCTGACGATGTATTTTACCCACATGCTTGACTGATAGTTTAGCTGGATACAGAATTCTTCTTTGATTATACAATTTCCCTTTGGATTTTGAGGACTTTTTCGACTTCTCGTATCCAGAACTGTTTTCAGAAGTCTGATGTCATTCTGATTTCCTTTGTGTGATCTCCTTAGTATTTCTCCGTGAAAGTTTTTAGTTTTGCATATTCTAGGGTTCTGAAATTCCATGTTGATAAGCCCATGTTTATCAATGAACATGAAACCAATTTCACGTTGATAAGTATGTGTCTCTTTTATTCATTATGCCGGGGACTTAATGGGTTCTTTCAAGCTGGAACCCTTATCTCTCAGTCTGGTAAATCTTCTTGAGTTAATTCTTGATCACGTCCTTCTTTCTGTTTTCCCTATTTAGCCTTTCTAGACCTTCTCTTAGTTGTTTCTGGATTTCCTGCACTGGTATTTTAACTTTCTGATTTGTCGTGTCACCTAATTGAATTTCTTTGTCTTTTGGTCCTAGTTTCTGAGGGCGTTCTTCACTTTATCTTCCAAAGATGGAATTTTTAAAAAAATGACGTCTATTTTATTTTTAATTTCCTGAAGTTTTTTCTTGTTCTTGTTGTGACTTTTTAAAAATGTAGAAACATGTTATTATTTCATGGAAGCATATATTCTCTTATTTTACAAGTGCAGTTTCTGAGTTTTTCTTTTTAAATATGTTTCTACCGGGTTTCTTCCTGTTTTTCCCCTCCTCTTTATTCTTGATCTTTTTCATTCATGTTTGTCACTGGTCTTATGTCCATAGTTGAATGAGGCCCTCAGGCTCACTGAAAGTTCTATGTGGGGTCTCTGGCAGCTGGCCTTTACCTCAAAGTGACCTGATGGCAGTCAGCCTTTTCACCGGGAAATCCTTGACTATCTGTCTGTGGAGGTCTCACTTGGTACATAGAATTTCCCCTAATCCCATGTGACATGGGGCCTCCCCCACTCTTTGCTGCATCCCCAGCTCAGAGCCTTTCTGGCTGGATTTCTCCAGAAGAGAAAAAGCTTCCCGTTGTCTCGTGGATGAGGAAGTGGGGCAGGGTACCTGTCTGGGTGCAGAGGTCAAGTGGAGGGGGGGACCTGTTCCGGCCCCAGCCCTGCCATCTGCACTGTCTGAGGACGGCTGCGTCCACTCCTCGGGGTTCTGGGACGCAAGTCAGCGTGCTGCGGGCTGGGACTTCCCGCTCCCGGCACCGAGGGTCGGCTCTCTCTGGTTTGCTCCGCAAATACCACTCCCCTTTCACCTTCCCCGCAACTTATGTTCATATGGACTCTTGCTTGCTTCTCTTACTCTGTTGGTCTTTGTGGGATTATGCCTTTTGGTTCCTGGGCTCTCTTTTTTGTGGGTTGGGGGTGGGAATGCATCCAGGTCTGGGTTCCATCCTCACGTGCCCCTGAGAAGGTGTTGATGGTGCTGAACGGGTGTCTGGGGTCAGGGGAGCAAGCACACTGGATGCCACAAAGCCCAGCTGTCTTGTGCCCTCATGGAACCCTCGCACTCATGCTGCCTGAGCTGGTGAAGCCAACTGTGGGCCCCTAAGCTTAGTTCTCTCCTGACCGCGAGTGTCCAGCAAAACCGCCTCAGCTCGACCAACACCACCTGAGAGTCAGGGAGTGGCAGGAGCTGAGGGAGCTGCTGGACGTCAGGGAGCTTTGGTGGAGTGGGTCAGAGTGGGGTGCAGGTGAGCCACTGCGTCTAGAAAGAAAATGCTAGAACTTCTATTTCTATGGAAATTATTATTATATATCACTATTTTTATAATTATTTTATATTATTATTTTATAATATATAAATTATATTCAATACTAACATTAACATAATATTAGTATGTATAATTATATAAATAGAATATAATTGCTTGTATAAATTATATATTTTATTATATATATTTATTATATAAATTATATATTTTATTTTATTTGTATATTTATATATAACATATATTACATATAATTTATGTAACTATATAAATTATATAAATATAATGATCATATAAATATAACATATAAATATAATAATATATGATAATTAATATAATACTATTGTTATATTATTAAATTACTGCTTATATTATTAAAAATTCAGAAGAGATCCCGTGGACACAGACGGCCACCTCATGGGGCCAGGTGGTGACGCAGCCACGGGCACAGGTTTGCTGAGGCCGAGTGGGGGCCACAGAGCAGGCGGCGTGCTGCTCCACGTGGCAGCCCCCCCGCGCCTGGCCAGGCGGACGGCAGACCACGGGGTGCGGTTTCCACCAAGCTGCGCCCCACTAAATGGACCTGAAACTGTGCCCTGGAGAGGGTCCCCTGAGGCCGCCCGGGGGACCACCCGTGTCTCCTCTCGGGCGTGCCCTGCGGAACCAGCCGAGAGCGCCATCACACTCGGTCTCACCAGAGGCCCCAGCGCGGCCACCTACCCACACTCTCAATCCCCGTCTCCCTCCAGTGTGTGAAAGGTGAATGTTGGTCTGGTACATAACAGCCATGGACGGGCCTTTGGATCCGGCCACAATGAAACACGGTTTGCTTCGTCCCCGTTACTTGAATCGCTCCGTTTTCATGTCTGCATTAGGTCATCAATGCGATGGGATATAGAAAATATAGATTAAGTCACATTTACTCATACGTGTCGGGTGTGAGTTCATTTCCTGCTTTTTAACGAGGGGGCGGGTGAGCCGCTGGAAGGACACAGGTTGAGGAGGAGCCCAGAGCCTCCCCGCTCTCCCAAAGCGGGCTCGTCCCACGGGGTGCTGGGGCCCCTAGAATCTCCCAGTGTGGCTCGGGACTGGCTCTGTCCCAGCCACTCTCTGCAGAGGAGAGAAGCCAAGGCAGCCCGGCCGCAGCAAGGGGTGCGCCCCAGGGCTTTGGGGTGGGCCTGGGTCCCCGCCTCTTGCAGATGGGCCCCCACGAGCGCACCGTCCATCAAACTCGAGACCAGCCAGGCGAGCCCTTCCACGTTCCCAAGACACCTCTGCCCAGCCTGCGAGCAGATGACCGACCCGCAGACAGTTGGAGCAAAGCCCGAGCTTCAGGGAGCTGATGGCACAGACACCGGCACTCGTCCTCCTGCGGGCTGGGGGCAGGGGGGACCCAAGGACCGGAGGACGGCACCCCCACACCCCCCGCGCCCGCCGGCCTCCCGAGCCCGGTGCCTGTGCGGGAGCCCCGGAGGGGGCCCTGCCCCTGACCGCCGCGCTGTGTCCTCTCCTGTCCGGGGCAGCCCGGCGGTGGGCAGGGACGGCTCGGCCCCTGGGAGGCTCAGGGAGGGGCTCGGACGGACGCCGCAGGCATCAGGAGGGGACACGGCGGAGCGCACGGGCGGACGGGCGCAGCTGCGCAGGCGGAGAGACGGAGAAGGCGGCGTGGCGGAGGCCGGGCCCAGCTGTCCTGCCGGGGGCCACCAGCCTGGGGCTGGCATCTGGATCTCACGGCTCCCGCAAGCTGCCGCCGCGCCACCTGCCCAGACACTCGAGCCGGCCGCCGCTCCAGTGACAGGACAGGACGTGCGGTGGCAGCTTTCCCGGCAGAAAGACAGCGCCGGCCTCCTGGCTCTGAGGGGAGCTTCGCCAGCCTGGCTCGTAGACCGCAGCCCTGCAGCCCGTGGAGGGGGGAAGGCACCCGTGTCCACTGCCCCCGGGCCCCCTGACTGCCCGCGGAGCCCAGACAGACGCCGGCGGCGGGAACCGGGAACAGGGCACCGGGCCCTGTCACTGCCCGGCTGGCGTGGGCAGCTCGGGAGGCCCGGACGGGCGGCCGTCGAGGCAGGAGGCGGGGGTCCTCCGCCCGTTTCCCGCCCGCCGCCTGCGTGTCTGGGGAGACCTCAGCCCAGGGGCGCAGGGGCAGCGTGCGCAGGCCTGGCGGTGACCCACGGCGACCCACGGCAACCCACGGCGTCCGGGCGCAGAGGGCCCCGCGGGTCGTCTCCTGTCAGGGGCTCGAGGCCGCCGGGCTGGGCGCGGGTGACGTGGCGCGGGGGCCTCTGTCGTGCGTCGTGGGGCCGCGTCCTCCCCGCCCGGGGTCTGGCAGCGGTCAGGGTCTGGGGGCACTCGGAGCGAGGGAGGGGACGTGGAGAGGCGGCGCGAAGCTCATCAGCTGGGAGTCACTCGACGGCTGCTCGGGCTGCGCGGGGCTGGGCCTCGGCTTTGGGCCGCCGCGGTCGGCTCTGACCCAACAGCGCCGGCGATCTCTGTCCTCGCGGCCGTGTGTCCGCCGCCCAGCCCCTGGGCTGTCCCGACCCCGAGGCCGGAACCTGGCCCAGGAGCTCAGGCCCCCGGGATGGGGGGCAGGCGCCGTGGTTCCCGCCGCCCCTCTGCCCCGAAGAGCTGAAGCCGTTCGCCCTCCTTCCTTCTCTGCTGGCTCGTGCTCGCCTCTCAGGTGCGGAGCGGGCTGCCCGTGCCCCCGCCGCGCCCCACCTCCCGGACCAGCGGCGCTAGTGCCTGTCCTCACACGCACACGGAACGGGACAGGCCCAGGCCGTCGGCGCCTCGGCGCGCCCCGAAATGTAGCCTCCTTGCTCCCACCCGAAGAGCAGACTAGCACGCTGTTCCCACCGCCTACTGTCTGGGCGTCTGCAGCCAGCGGGGGACGCCGTGGGGTCCGCAAGGGTCCTGTCTTCCCAGGGGCTTGCCGAGGGCCAGGACCAGACAAATGTGTCGCGGGCGTCGTAGGGAATCCGGCAGCATCCCTGGCCTCCACCCACCAAGGTCCAGGAGCCCCGCACACTCGGTCCTAACAGCGCCCATACTGGACCCAGAGGCTTCCCACACTGGGATCACACTGTGGGACCGTCTCTTATAACGGGGAAGCCCGTGTGCATCCTGCCCACCCCCACCCCCTGTCCGGCAGGTCAGCGGCCGTGGACACAATAAACCTGCTTCCTCCCACCACACAGGTGACCGGAAGCTCTGCCCCTGGGGGTTCCTGGACACCCGCGCTTGTTTCCAAGGGATCCCGGGGCTTCTGTCCTTGACACTTGCTCCATCGAGACGCACGGTTGGATCTAGGACACTATCGACGCATCCCGATTTCAGACGTATTGAGGTGTGACTGGCTGGGAGCAGCTGGGCCTCACGAAACACGGCGTGATCGCCTGCCTCTGGGTGTCTCTCTCTAGCGTCCGGCGGACCTCGCCGTGGGGGGCATCGGGGACCCAGCCGCGCGGACTAGGAAGCTCGAGGCCTGCAGCTCACTTGGGCCCCTTGCGTCATTTCCCGCCAGGGTCACAGAGCTCTCTCCAGGAAAGGTCACGATCATCCAAGACCAAGAACGCCGGGATTTCTTCTCACTGAACATCAAGGAAGGAGTCATGGGTGGGATCCACAGAACTGGCCCTCAGGGCCAGAAAGAAACCAGGAATAAGCAAAAAGAATCCTGATTTCCATAGAAGGGAAGACACGTGGCCCGGTGCTGTGTTCCTTTTGGTCACGACGATTAGCAGGGAAGAGGAAGACCCCTGTGGTCTCCTGTCGATAAAAGCCCGCGAGTCCCCTTACCAGGCACGACGGGACGCTGTGTGAAGCCGACTCGGGGCCTGTTGTGACATCTGGTCTCGGGACCCTTCCCATCAGGAAACGTCCTGGCAGAGGTGGGAGCACCCGTGCGGCACGGGGTCAACCAGCAAGAGCACGTGTGAGACGGACCCGGGGCTCCGTTCCCGCCAAGGAGGGTTGTTGAGAAATGACGACCACAGGGAGGGAGCGGCAGGTCACGAGCAGCAGCGGATGAAGAACTGAGAACTCGGGATTCACCGGTCCCTTTGGAGAGACTGCCCGCCCCGTGTGTCCCCAGCTCTGCCCGGGAGCCCTGTCTGCGACAGGAGCTGGAGGGCAGGCCAGGCTCTGCGAGGGGCAGAGGGGCAGGACGGTGCGCCTCCAGCCCACGGTGGGGGGCCTTCCACCTCCAGACCTGCCCGGAAATCACGTACGGGGCTGGGGGCGCCCCCCGGGGGGTGTCCCCTGTGCTGCGGCCAGAGCCTTCCAGGTGTGGGCAGCGGCCGTGGCTTGCTGCGCGGGGCACCTTATGTCGCGTGGCTCTCATCCTCTGCTTAGGCACCTTGGAAGGGTGACACGAGTGTCCCGGAGAGCACGGACGACGGCGTGGACGGAGCGGACCAGTCCACGCGCTCCTGCTCGCGGCGGCCATAAGCTAACGTTCCACGGCTCTGGGAGCCAGGCCCGAGTGCGGTCATTTTACTTTTTATTTTTTCAATTTAAATTCAGTTAATTAACATATGACGTATTATTAGTTTCACAGGTAGAGGTCAGTGATCCGTCCGCTGCATACGACTCCCAGGGCTCATTCCGTCACGTGCCCTCCTGACACATGTCGCCCGTCCCCCGTCCCCCCCCACCTCCCCTCCAGCAGCCCTGGCTTTGTTCCCTGGAGTTAAGAGTCTTTCATGGCTTGTCTCCCTCTCTTTCCCTGTGACCCTCCATTTTGTTTCTAAAATTCCACACGAGTGAAATCACGATAATTGTCTTCCTCTGACTGACTTGTTCAGCATAAAACCCTCCGGTTCTGTCCACGTCAATGTACACGGCAAGACTTCATTTTTTGATGACCGAGTAACACTCCACTGGGCATATACTGATGACCGGGTAACACTCCACTGGGCATATACTGATGACCGAGTAACACTCCACTGGGCATATACCCCCAAAGTATGGCCTGAGGTCACTTAAAAGGACGCACTAAAAGGTGTCGAGGACGCCGGCCCATGGAGTAAGGGGCAAGCGGCTCCTGCAGAGGCGCGGAGTGGACGCAGCAGAGTCTGCGGCTGGGCCTCGGGCAGCACCTCGGGGAGCACCTGCCGGCCTGGGGATCCGACGCGCCCAGCCTGCAGGGCCTCGCGCACTTGCGGCGCCTCGGAGACAAGGGAAAGCTGAACCCCGCTCCGGGCTGAGGGCCCCGGAGTTCTGGGGAGACGAGGTTCTCCACCTCGGGCCTGTTTCCCGAGAGGTCTCTGCCGCGTGTCGGGGACAGGCCCGGGGTCGGCAGCCTGGACGGCGGTGCTGGGCCCTGGCTTCTGGGCACGGCGACTGTTGGCGCCACGCGGTCAGCCCGCTCTTGGGGAGACAGCGCCGGGCGCCGGTGCCGACCCCTGGGTAGCTGGTCTTGAAGCCCACCACAGACCCCTCTGCCACGCAGGCTGCGGGGGACCCCCCCCGTGACGCGGTGGCGCCGCCGCCCGGACCCTGGAGCTTGGTGCCGGGTCAAGTTCTGTGCCATGTTGGGCGCGGGCCGCACGCAGACCCCGGGCGGGGAAGGGGCAGCTCGAGAGCGGGGCTGGAGGGAGGCTTGAGAACGGCGAGACCCCCAGGCCGCCCCCCGGCCCCTCCCAAGTTCCCACAGTTGTGTCGTGGGGTCACTTTTGATGGTGATAAAACATCAGCCCACGATTGGAAGCCTGAGCTCCAATTACCAACACCGCCACGGGGGCCGGGAGAAGGGGAACAGCACGCCGTCGCCCTTCTGTGGAAGCGTCAGGCACCTGCGTCACTCGCCCACCTCGCGGGGGACGCGGTACTCGCCGAGCCGGGGCGAGGGCAGGGGACCAGCCCTGGACGCGGGGACGCCCGGGGCTTGGGGACACATGCAGCGCCAGCGGCCCCCACTTGTGGCTCGGCGGCCCCTCCCCCGGCCGCCCCTCCGCTCGCTCTTGCTCTCCAATTATAATGCAGTGCCAGGTTTTGTAGTCAGCCGGTGCCACGTCTCCAAATGGCTTTTCAGTGTCAGGCCTATCAGGAAATTAACTCATCACGCAGTGACAGCTGCTAATTTTTTCCCCTTACATGTCAGATGGATCGCCTGCTGAAGCTAATAATGAATCACCAATCCCTGATTAGAAGGTGCTTCCGAAACGTATAACTGCCATCTGAGCTAACTTTTTTCTTCATGTAAAATGATACCGCCCTAGAGGAGTAGAAAGCGGATTGTATTCTTCAACAAGATGGAACAGGAGGAGGTTGCTTAAGTGAGCTGTGTGCTCTCCGATGTTACGGACTGATATGCAAGAATAAGAGAAGGGTAAACTTACAGCTCCTGTCTTCTTTGGCTGCATTGATGACCTTTCTGGTTTCCTGGTTCTCATCCCAGAACCGGCTCTGGGCTGGGCTTCCGAGCTGGTCCCGCCGGTCTGCCCCATGTGCCGTCATTCTCCCTCTCTGCTCCAGGAAACAACAGCTTGGACGGAGCGGAGAGATTCGAATACCGTGCCGGGCGCGGGGCTCCGGGCAGCGGGCCTTGGGCCCCCAGGGGGTCTGTGCCGTCAGGTGTTAGGGGGCGAGCGGGGACTCGCCATCTGTCCTCTAGGGCGCGGGGTCCACGTTTCCGCCTGAGCACCCCTCGGACGCAACCCTAGCACGCACTTGGTTCTTGGCAGAAAGGCTGTCCTCGGCACCTGCTGGGGGATGCGGGTTTGCTCGCTTGCGTGGTAGGGGAGAGGTCTGGGGGTGCTGGGGGGAGGCCTCTGGGCTTCCCCTCCCCGCCCTCCTGCTGTTACAACAGTCCAGGGGCTCCGGAAGCATCGCAGAGGGGTGCCTGCTTGGGTCACAGAGTCTCGTTACAGCGAGAGGCGGTGGCTTGAAGTCTAACGCCCCACCGTACACGGCAAGCCTCTGGCATGGCAGGTGGACCCCGAACGATTTCTCCATGTCGATGTGGGCAGGCCAGTGGCCTCCCCCGCCTGCAGGCCAGACGTCCCGAGGCTCTGTCTGTCGTGGAATCAGCTAGGGCTTCGGACAAAGGTGGCCTTTCTGAATGGCAGTCTCCAGGTAACTATTTGTTTGCTTTGTTTTTTGCTTCTATAAAGCGTGACTTGTTTTCTCCAGCTAAAACCCCAGCAGGAGGCTAGAAGCTTGCCTGTGTCCACTTGGCAGACACTCCCTGCTGCAGGAAGCACGGCCTGGTCATGGTATCGGCCACGCCGCGCTATTCTGTGGCACACGGCTGTGTACATGTCTCTCTGACTCCCGAACATCCCGAGACTTGGGTAATGAGAGAGCAGAGAGAGGGAACATGAACTCAGCTCTCTAGGTAATTACAGGACACACTAGCTTAGTGAATCCTTTGCAATCCTTCTGAGCCTTGGAACACCTTCTGTACAATTTTTTTATGCAAAGGCCTGCTCTTTTCATTGTGCATACAACATGATTGCTGGTTTGACACTGCAGGCTACACTGGTTTTATGAAGGATTAAATGCCACCTGAGACATATTTATCCTAAATAAATCACAAATGGTAAACTGCAGCATGTCGGTGTCAACAGCCCGGACTTGGGCAAAAAGGTTAGCCATACAGGACGGAGCACCGTTAGGAATTAGCATCTGAGCCGAGGGCCGCAGGCTGCAGCTAATGGGAAGAATGATCAGGAAGAAATATTTCCACCGGAAAACATCCCCCCCACCCCTGGCTGCTGCTACTGCTTTTTTTTTTTTTTCACATGTATGAGAAGCTTGGAGAGGGGCATCACTTTATAAAGGTCACCTTTAGCCTGATAACAAACGGGAGTTGATCCTGTCACTGTTTGCTGAAGACAAGTGTTTAAGAAGAAGCGGATTGCCCTGCCATTTTTAAGAAACACGAGCAAGTCATACTCAGGTAATTATGAATCTCAGTGTCAAACTTGAAATTTTACCTTTCATTTTTTGGGGGGAGGGATAGCTGTGTCAAGGGAGGTGGCCCTGGGTGGCCAGACGGCGGAGCGACGAGGACGAGGTTGGGAGATGCACATCCCCAGCCTGTGCTGCCGGGAAGGGACCTTATACTCAGAAGGTACTGTTTTCCCTTCCTTACCTCTCGTGTCTGCTCCTCGCCATTTTTAGATACTAACTGTGATGGAATATGCTATTGTTACCAGAATGTTCCTGGGCCACGTGCCAAACCCTCAGAGGGCAGCACGAGGCCGCGGGGGGCGCCCCGGATGCGGGCAGAGCGGGAGGAGAAGCACCGCGTCGGACCGAGGGCCTAGTTCTCTCCGGTGTCTACAGCTGCCGTCGGCCGCCTGCGGGAAATAAGAGAACCTCATTCTCTTTCGATGCTATCATTTTATTTCAAAGGAAAAAATGGAACAAAAACAACGTTTGCATTTGGGGGAGGGGATTGTTTTTACAGGTTTGGAAAAGGAAGAGGGGCAATCATACGGAGAAGTGAGTTACTAGAACACAGACTTCATTCCACGGTTGCAGCGAACCCACAACCGAACGCAGATGACGCCGGCCGGGGCCGCGGCTGCCGGGGCTGGCGTTCCATCGCTGACGTTTAATGTCCGCTCCTTTGCGCGGACAGAAATCACAAATAAATCCCGCAAAGATGGTATCAGTATGAAGAAACATCTGTTATAAAAGCAAAAAATATTGGTATGAACGCTATTTTCCAGAGTGCACATTTCATATATAGACTTTATTGTATGAAACGAAGTCAAAATTAGAAGCACTGGGTAGTCTTAACCAAGGTATACTTTCATCCAATAGAAACAATCAAGGCTTTTCTCAACCACAGGCTTGAGAAGGTTTCTTTAAGCAGAGTGCAACCAGAGCGAGGGACACCCCACGTCCGGGGAGAGGAGACTGGTGTGTGAGACGGGCTCCGAGGGCTTCCTTTGGTCTGGGGGCACTGCGATCCTACGATTTCAGAAAAACGGACAAGGGCGGGCTGCTCTACACGGGAGGGCCCGTAGCTGCAATTTTCAACCAAATCTATAAGAAACTGTTAAACGGCTACATGCTGGATTGCATGAACAGGCAGGTCTCAGGCCACAAGACACACTGTTCGGACTTCTCCACCACGAGGCACGATCCTTTGATAACTGAAACGGGAAAACACTGGCGGGGCGGAGGGGGTGGAAACAAAACTATGTGGCTTCTCCTCAGCAGGGCGGCTGGAACGGAGGGAAAAGACCAGTTGCAAGAGAACCGAACAGGGATCGGGCGCGGCTGGCCCAGGGCTCCATCCCAGTGGCCCCCGGCCCGGCCTTCCCTGGGGCACGGTCTGTGCGCACCGGCCCCGAGGGCGGGCCGCCACCCCCAACGGCCACGCCGCTGTCCAGAAGCCCTGGCACGTGCGGCCCGGGACAGCGGCGCCCACACTGGCCGGAGCCGCCTGCGCTTGCCGGGGCTGAGCAGGACGATCAGCGCCTCAGGCTTCCTGAAGTTCGCTCCTCTCTCTTTGGCTCTGGATGACCGTGGCGGCCGGGGAGCCGTCCTGGGTGTAGATGACCATACTCGTCAACTGTTCGGCACCGTTTGGGACCATGGCCTCGGTGCCGAGTGCGGCCCCAGCCTGCAGGATCTCCCGGGAGCCGGCCGCCTCGATGACGGTGTGCGAGTACACGGCCGCCTCGTCCTGCACGCCCGGCGGCAGCTCGGTCACGATGTAGTGCGTGGCGCCGTCGGGGAAGCCGCCGGCCGACTCCTGCACCATGGCCTGCACCAGCTCCTCGGTCACGATGATCTGAGAGATCTCCCCGTCGGGGTCGGCCAGGTCCACGTGTTGGCTGCGGGCCTCGGCCTCCTGCATGATGATCTGCGAGCCCTCGCGGGCCAGCATGTGCACGGTGCCCTCCTCGTTCACGATCACCTGCGTTACACCCTCCTTCAGGAGCTGCCCGGCCGCCGAGTCGCACACGGCGAACTGCAGCACGCCCTGCACCACCTTCTTGAAGGCCACCTGCGCGCGCTCCTGCGGGGCGCCCATGGCCGAGGGCCGCGCCACCTGCGTCAGCACCTCCACGGGCTCCACGGCGGCCGCGCCCCCTTGAACGTCCTGGAACACGTGGATCTCGGGGCCCTCGGGCTGGGCCGCCGGGCCCACCTCCTGCCCAGGCAGCTGGACCAGCACGTCCTTGGGGCCGGCCCTGCCTTTCTCGTGGGGCACGGCCCGGCCTTCCGCCCCCCCCAGCTCGGTGACCGCGCACAGCAGGGCGTCCAAGGCGGAGGCCGCGTCGGGTGGGGGGACGCCGGTCTCGGCCAGGTCGAGAATCTCCTGCTTGGTCACCTGCTGCATCACAGCCCCGCCCGGGCTCAGGGGCTCGTCCACGCCGCGGCCGTCCATCGAGCCCCCCACGACCACCACCTGCGTGGCTCCGTCGGCCAGCGGCTCAGGCAGGACGGGCCCGGGCGCCACGCCACCCACGTGGCCACCGCTCTGACTCGCAGCGAAGACCTGCCCGTCTTCCGTGATGTGCACCACGCGGGCCACCTGGCCGGCCAGCGCCAGCGTCTGCAGCGTGGCCGCGGCCGTCTCCTCCACCGATGCG
>LNAC01000076.1:1111049-1225986 GCA_002007465.1 Ailurus styani | reverse complement strand
GCGGCCCGCGGGAGCGGAAGGGTTTCCCGCCGGCGCGCACGGGAGCCCCTGGGACGAAGCGCCCGCACAGCGAGGTGGCGCGGTGGGTTTTCTGTCGCCGTGTTCCCTCAGCCTCGGAGGCTCTGCCTCCCACTGAGGAAGGAGAGCGCACAGGTACTCCATCTTCTCAGGCAGACGTGAGGACCAAGTTAGCTGTGCCTCCTCAGACAACCGTCTACACTGCGAATCTTGGGAAGATGACGGAATCCCAGACTTTTGCGGGAAAAGCCACGTGGCGTCGACCAGGACCTTCTCCAGCAGGAGCACCTCCCTGACCCCCGCGGGGATGACGGAAGGCCCTGAAGGGGGGAGGCGGCGCCGCCCCGGGCCGGCCTTGCCGCCACGGGGGACCAGGCCTGGCCAAGCCATCGCATCGTCCGGGTCAACTGAACCTTCTCAGAGGAGGGTCCAAAACGTCGACGACTCTAAAGGACTCTCGCTGACTCGCGCGCACCGCTCCGCGTCTCGTCTACCGTCCACGGACGGACAGGGGAGAACCGGCCGGAGCACGAAGCCCGCTCCTTCCAGCGCCTCGGTGAGCGAGCCGCTCCGAGTGCCCCCGCGAGGCCCTGGGGGTGGCTGTCACAGGGCGGCGGTGCGCCTGCCTCCGGGAGCCTCCCGGGGGCCTGAAACGGCCCTGCCCACGGATGGGCCTGCTGGGAGGTCCCTCCCTGCCCGCTTCCCCTTCCCCTTCTCTGCTTCGCAAAAGACAGACTCCCCGTCGGGAAGACTGAAGTTCAGAAGGCAAGCGCCAGAGTAGGTTATCGGTGCGGGTCCTCGAGAGGAACGGCTGAATCCCGGTCTATACTTTGACCTCATCTCCCCGTTTATCGTCTGAACTTTAAATCTCCCTAAATCTGTCTTCAAAGACGCTGGGAAGCGCAGTGGAAAGCAACAGGCCAGGTGAGGACAGGCCATTCCAGGCCCCCGGGTTCACACGACCGCGCGTGCCTGAGCGGATGCTGTGGTGCTCCCACGCTGCTCAGTGTGCCGTCCGCACAGACCTGGGTCTCTGGTCTACCGAACTCGTCAGATCTTTCTCCACTAGGCTTGCGATGTTTCCCTTCCCCTCCACTTCACCTGGGACGTAGCCCCTCCACTTGCCTTCAGCGCCCTGAACTCCATCTGTCATCATTATACCCTGACCGGATTTGCTTGTTTCTGTCCATTCCCTAACTTCAGGGTCATCTGAGTTGAATTTAGAGTTTGGCGGCTGGGGGGGGGGGGGCGGGGCATGAAAAATAAGGACACAAAAAAAANGAATTTAGAGTTTGGCGGCTGGGGGGGGGGGTGCGGTGCATGAAAAATAAGGACACAAAAATAAGGAAGGCAGCCTGCAAATCAACCCCAATTAATTACAGAAGAGGACACAGCACCTCGATATCAGCAGGGGAAACGAGCGTGGGGGGAGGGCACCAAGTGACCTGCACTCTGGTGGTCCCCGAAGGAAAGCCTACGTGCCGGAGCCCCCACACTCCCTTCTCTAGTCTGCAGCTGGACGGAAAATCTCTTGGGTGTCAAATTACCCTCTGAATCCCCTGCAGTACTGATAATGATGCTATTCCGAACTACTTACTGAATTTATTTGAATCCAGAGGTGGGTTAAGCCACTTCCAGACCATTAAAGCAAACTACATGGGTAAACACTACTGTCACGACGGCGCGTGATGAAGCCTGACACCGCCAACGTCCTAACCTCAGTGCGGCGCGAGCCCCACTCCTCCATCACAGTTCATAAATGCAAGTGCAGGTCCATCTTTTGATTCAGCAATTTAATAACTTCGAGTGCTGTCAGTACTGCTTTGAAAAATAGCACCTATAAAATGTAACAGCCTCAATCAGATTGAAAAAGATTCACCCACTGAAGATTCTTCCATTTCACCCATAATGAATTAATGTGGAGCTATGCAGAAGTTCAAGTGTCATTTAAACTAATGTGAATCTCTACTGTAACTTTAAATTCTAACAGGGCTATGACCAAGAATTTACTGGGCACATCAACTTCAATTTCTGAGCTCTTTCTAGTAAATATGAACCGTAAAGCTCACCAATGCAAATGGCCAAATGGATACAGTATTTGGAAAACAGGAACTTTGTACAGGCTTACCCTTAACTGCTTAGTCACCGCGATCAGTCCAAAAGTGCACCAATCTTTCACGGAGCACGGACGCCCAACATACCAGTTGCACTGTGCTTTCTATCTTTCAAAGACAACGTCGGGTTTCAGTGTGATCACAGCAGCTAATCAAATCGCGCATCTGATTCAGCCTTTTCGGACCTGTTTGTAAGAGGCCCCTAAATCTCTCTGTGCAGAAGGGGCAAACAGGTTAAAGTGCAGCCTCCTGCCTGTTTATGAAAAGTCCTAACTTACTGCCCGTTTGCTTTCGGGAGTACAGAGATAGACAGCGTCCTCATAGCTAAATGTGCTGAATGTCTACAATGTGGTTGAAATGAGAAGGGCTTTCCGGGGAACGGAGGGTTTGCTTCCTGGGAAATGATTCCGAGTCGGGTTCCCCTCTCCAAGAGATCGTTAGGAGCCCCAGTTCCTCTGGAAGAGAGGATTCCCGGAGTGGAAAACCGCAAAGCATCACACAGCAGTGGAGGGGTTAAGACGGAGAGGCCTGCACCCCCAAAACTGCGGGGTTGGCCCTGTTTTGCCATCTGGGGGCTTCCGGGACGCTGCACACGGGCTCGAGCACCTGACTGCTTCCTTTTTGTGTGTGTGTGTTCTTCTTTTGTTACTGTCATTGCTCTTTTTCACAGAATAAATACCTTATGCTTTGGTTAAGCTTACATTTAATTAAAATGTACAGAATTTGTGCAGTAAACGCGAATGAAACAAATAAAACAAGGGCCCCCTCTCTTGAAGGCATACGTTGTGAATGAAAAATGTCATTACAGACTAAAAAATTTTGCAGTAAACAGGGCCTACAGAGAGAAGTTTCCCGTGTAATGACATCCATAAAATACACAAATGGCACTTTTAGTACCATCCTGAATATGGCATTTTCTGTGCTCTACACACAATCTAAATGGTTTGATCATAGAGCATAATACTCCATTGGGTTTATAGAACAATCAATGTTCCATAAAATGATGTATTTATCCAATAGTAGGCTCAGCAGTTACTGGCGTATGACATTGCAGGACACAGGCCCGGACGCCTCGGCGGCACCCAGGCCGACTGTAAAACTTATCTCACGCCACTTCAACAACTTCATCTCATCTGCGTCAAGTAATTTGTGGAAGCCTCAGCTTGGCTTAAAAAAAAACTTGTAATAAAAATTCATAGAATTTTCAGGAGAATGAAAGCCGATGACAATAGAAAGGTCACATTGTGTCTCCACGAAAGGGGTCAAAGGTGGCCTGCAGTTCTGAAGCTGAGAGTAGATTTCATGCATCGCGTAGCAGATAAAGACGGCATTAAAGAGCCCTGTGCGGGCAGGATGCTGCTCGCGCTGGGGGAGCTCGGCGGACACCCCGGGAGAGCCGCGGCGCGGCCACCGGCAGCGTTATTTGAAATCTCGAAGCTTCTGCAACTGCCTTCCTCGTTCACAGTACTAGGTTATGTCAGATGCTCTGCGTCTTATTTTTATTACTGTTTTGTAAAGACCTGCTGGGCTTTGGGAAAGGACGCGTGAAGCGGGGAGCACTCCACCCAGCCGACGGAGAGGCGCCCCTACTGTGTGTGAGATCCCGCGTTCGGGAAGGGCACTGCGCTTGAAACGGCGAGGCTGCCTTGTTGTCACAGTGAAAGCACCTCAAATAGGACGCGATTAAAAAAGTAATACTTTTCATATAAAAATTTGGGGCACACATGACACTGTGATTCTTAAGCCACATATAATTTTTCTTGACTTCAATTTTAAGATGTAATTTTAACAAGAACGTTAAGAAATCATACTTAATGTCTATTAAAATGAAACAATATTAACAGATTATGCTAATAAATTAGAACCATATTTTAATGTCACAAAAGCTTATAAGTTTTTCAAGTGAGAGCAGAAAAAAATGACAAATTAAAATTCAATGCAATATAACCTTGTAGAAATTTCGAAGCAGGGGATAAATTATTCCTACAATAGCACAGCCAGTCAAAGCAATATCAATAATTGCTCCATAGTGTAGTCATTCTTTGGACAATAATAATTACCGGGCTTGCTGCAGGATGTCCCTAAGAGAGCTCCTCCCACCGAAATCTGGTTTTGAAGAAGTAAGGGCTTTCCACGTGAACGCAACACAAATTAGGGGGTGCTCCCTGGACCAAACGCTTTGCACCGCCTCGTGTCTCTGAAGGAAAACTCCACTCAAGGGGTTTAAGAAGGAATTCCAGCCCGGTTGATAACCACGGTGGGCAAGAACAGCCTCTCAGTCCTACAACCCCATGCCAAAATGAGAATTTTGCCATCAAAGAAAAAAATTTTTTTTGAGAGAACAGAGGACGGTCAGTACCTTGTGATTATTATTTTCAAGGGCTAGAAATGTGTTCTGGACAATGTTAATAAAATTCACACGTAGATCACAAATATTTAGGTAATTAAAATTAAAATTAATTTTTAGTCTCTGGCACGCTTGTGAAGAACGACAGCTGTACTAGTGAGATTTATTTCAGAGCACAGACCTGTTTTGGTCATTCTGCCATGAGCTGGCCTAAGGATGGTATATGTACCACCACACAGTAATTAAAAGGTATTTGGGTAAATATCTGCTTTGTACCACAAATAAATGAATAAAGGCAGATGTTACAGTTATGGAACAGCCATCACTCTGTCCTCAATTTTGTGAAGGCCGCTGCTTTGTTTTAAGAGGTTTTATTTACTTATTTGTCGGAGAGAGAGGGCACGAGCAGGGGGAGTGGCAGAGGGAGAGGGGGAAGCAGGGTCCCCACCGAGCAGGAAGTCGGATGCAGGACTCCATCCCAGGACCCTGAGATCACGGCCTGAACTGAAGGCAGACGCTTGACTGACTGAGCCCCCCAGGCGTCCCCAGGCCACCGTTTTATAAGAATAGATGAGGAAGATGACTTTCCTGAGAAAAATTAACTCAAGTCCACATCCTTTCGGACAGACCCTTCCACCTAAGTTCAAACATACAATTTTATAAGATACACCAGGCAATTTTTATTGAAGGAATACTGACAGTAAGCCAGGACACAGATTTAGGTGACCAAAGTTTTAAGACCCTTTTTCTCAATTATCATCAGTACTACCTTTATGATTGGTAGTGATCAAAGATAATCAGATACGACCCCTAGAAGAAATTCTAAGATGTTCAGACAAAACTAAGAATAAATTTTATCTCAAGTTAGAAATACATGACTGGCCAGGTTTCTAACTTTACCATGAACAGTCTCCGTGGGCCTAGATATTTCCACGGGCACTGAAGAGTGACAAAGAATAAAAGACAATATTTTACCTTTAAAGTCACAAACCCTAAGAAATTTTATATTATATCAGACTCTTAGGCATATATCATCATTTCCGTGCGTGAAGATCTAATGGGAGCCGTGCACACGAATGTCCCGCAGGAAGATCAGAACGGCGCTTCGAGGTTATCCTGACAGGCCGTTCTGGGGGAGGCTGTCAAGGGGCGGGTGTGGTTAACCGTTTCTCGGCTGTGGCCGAGGCCTGCAGGCCGTGTGGACGGACGACCCGCGCCAGCCACGGCACTCTGGACCTCTGACTCACGTGACAGAAAGGACGAGAAGGGATTTTAAAGTGAAGCTGGAAAGTGCTCTGATCTTGTCATTTACCCACGAAGAGCACCTTCTTAAAACCTGCTCACTGAGTTACTGGGAGGAAGGCTCCAGTGCCTTACGTCCCATCTGGAGCGAAGCGAGGGGGAGGCACCGCCGTGTCGGGGTCGGCACAGAGGCCTTCGGCATTCTGGCCGCATCTGGGGTGTCAAGGTCAGCCCCCAGCCACTGTCAGGGGTCAGTGTTGGGCGCTTTCTCTCCTGGCTTCCGGGTGCGCCGTCCCCCGGGGCCCCGGCCCTCCTCCCGCTCTGCGCGCGGCTCGGCGGTACCGGCGGGCGCATCCGAGGTGCCCCGGGGCTTGACCGGAGCCGGGGGACGCGGGCCTCAGCCTTCGGACGCGTCCCCCCAAATTCCCACGTGAGCAGCAGCCCGGGGGCCTCTGCTGCAAGGCCGCCCCCTCTGTTCGCCAAGGACGGGCCCTGACGCTCCTTCCTGCACGGCGGAATCGAGAAATGTGGGCGCCCAAAGACCTTCTCCCGCTGTCCTCTGACAGGCTTCTCGAACTCCGGGTACGGATAAGACAATATCCGGAGACAAGGTCTATTTTTCTAAAGTTGGACACATCGCGCACGTTTTCAAAGGTAAAATTATGCAAGGAAGCAGCCAGCCAGTGCTGTTCGTGGGCGTTCCTCTTCTGAGGGGGGCTGAAGGGGCTCCCCAGGCAGACGACACTTGTCTCCCCTTTGTTTTTTGGGCAAACCCTATACAAAGATCACACTCATGTTTGCGGGCGTGTTCAGATTTCCTGTGTATTACAGTATGTTCGTATCTTTCCCGAGGAAATGAGAGGAAACAGACATTTGTCTTCATTGCACACACTTCTGTATGCAGGTAAAAAGCAAACCGCTCCTCAGTAACAGCACAGAGGCACCATTAAAATCAAATTTACAGTAAACAGAACCTGCAGCTGGGGTAAAACGCTCACTGTTAGTATTTTAATTATCGGCAAAGCTTTTGGAGGTCTAACATCTGCTCAGAGCCGAATGACAGCAGCTGCTTGGGCACACTTAAGACAATGCGAATTTCTTCTGCACATACTAAAATGAATCATCTGTTCCGGGCACATCACTGCTATTTTCCCATTAAGCTGGCTCGTGGGGGTGAGGGGGCCGCACAGCGAGGCCCGACCTGTTCACACGGATGAGCGCCGAGGGTGGCAGACACGCGGCTCCGGGGCGGGGAGACATGCGGCCGGTGCTGGAGGTCCCTGTCACCTGGGGGTTGCCGGCAGGTGCCCAGGTCCTCCAGGACTCGGCTCACAGAGACCTCCAGCACCTGCCGAGGAAACTGAGGCAACTCACGGTGGCCTGATTCGTTCTGGGAAAGCCCGAGGGAGCAGCAGCCGTGCGGGGGGCGGCGAGCCCGACTCAGGCAGGGCACCAGGGGCCTGGGCCTGGTCTCGGGCTGGGCCCACACTCTGCCTTCTCCAAGCACCAGCGCGGAGCAGCGCTGGGGGCGGGCTGGGGGCGGAGCTGCACGCACGGCCACGGTCAAGGTGGAACACAAAAACACATTTTCTTTTTAGCCAGCGACTACTACAATCTTAATTTGAACATCTTCCTAAACAACTAAGTTAAACTCCTGTGTTAAGCTTGCAGAATGTCTATGTGCCTGAATAATAAAGTTTAAAACAGACTGAAAAGATATCAAAGACACATGATGAGGCCTGGCCCCTGCTTTAAAACGGGCACAGTAAAAACATACTTGCAAATTAAAACACTGAGTTAAAGCGCCGGAAACTGAAGGTTTAGGAGGCGGAGACACACACCTTCCACATACCCGCTGGTTCTCTGTGGGGCTGCGTGCCTTCTGCAGCGGGCATGGTGGGACACGGGGCTGCCGTGTCTGTGTGTCTGGGGCAACCCCACGCCTTTACCTCTAAGCGCACGTGTGAGGTCCCTGAGCAGACATCCGGCCGTGCACGGAGCCATGGGCACCGCGTCTCGTGAGCGGGCGCAGGCAGGGGACAAAGCCACGCATGCCGTCACACACAGCCACACAGTTACTTTGGGGTGGAAACTTGAAAACAGTCCCCCTAAAATTATCGTGAGTTCGCTAAGGAGTTGAAGGGCCTTGTGGCTCTGGGATGGGTGGCCACGGAGCGGCCACATGCGCCAGGAGCCACCTGCGGGCCACTCGACACATGGGTGAGACACAAGGGTGGAGTCCTCGCACGGTGGCAGGCGACAGAACACACCACGCAGGAGCTCCTGAAAATGCTTCGGATGGGGAATGGTGACCTGAACAGGCTAGAAATTCAATGGCACATGCAATGACAACTCAGGTGCTCTCACACGAAACACGGAGACATGGACAAGTAATGCCCACTGCTCCTACGGACACACAGCTGTTGGCCCACTCGAAATGACCTTCAACAAAGCTGAGGAAGGAACTCAGAATGTGCATCAGTGGGCCACGTTCTGCCCTGGAACGGCCCAGAGTCACAGGGAACAGAGCTCCGTGCCTGGCCCTGGTGGGGCATCGGGGGACAGGGAAGCAGCGAAAGCAGGCTCCCAGCCCCACGTTTGAGGTTGGGGGGACCGTCCTTGCTTCCTTCAGTTGTTTTTCTCCGGATGAACAAATGCCTCATCTTGATACTCAAGGAGGCTGCTGATCGACAATGAATCCACAACTCCAATACCACTAACAGCACCGGATAATTTAATTACTTTGCACAATTGGCTGACCACTCCTTTCTCAAATTAAAAAAAAAATTATATGCTTAATCCACGTCAAATTTTCATCTTTTCTTGACTTCTACGTATACATACGCACACATACATTTGCATATAGACACTGGCACGAACATACACGCACACACAGGTCAAGTTCACAATGTTCTAACCAGCTCTTCTGTTTGCATTCTGCTCATCATCACACTCCATGTGCAAGGTCTTCACCAAGCGCCGATCTTGAACTACAGTCCAGACAGACAGGGCCAGCAGTGCTCTGCTCTCCAGGGAGCACACCAGGTGCCTGCTGAGCAGAAGCTTCCACGGGGCTCTTGTCTGATAAGGCATCGTCTTAGACCAGGGTCGTCTAGCTGGACCAGAAGTCTGCAGACCCAACGCTTGAGCAACACCTGTGGAGTCTTTAGCAGGGACTCAAGTTCTCAAGGAACTTGAAGAAACTTGTAAAGTTGAAGAAACTTGAAAGAAACTGTCCCAGCATTAACGACCCCAAGGTTCAGAGTTTATGTTCTGTAGCCACTCTTCCCACTCCCCTAGGACCTAGGGTAAGCTCTCTCTCACTATTTACGTGGCTCTGAAGTGATTCTTACACCTCATTAAGAGGTAACATGATGGAAAGGAAGATCGCAGACAGTTCTGAGGACCCATCGGTGAGCGGTATGGCAAGGCCAGGATCTGTCTCTCAAAGCGAGACTCGGAAGAAGTGCCCACTCAGCAGGTCCGCAGCGTGGCCACTAGAGGAGTTCGCAGGTTCCTTGAACGTGCACAGGAGGCGTACAGCTGATCAGGTCTGGGGTTTGTCACACTAATAACCCACCAGTTTCTCAGTCAACATGACAGAAGTACGTAGGTTCTAAGGCAACCATATTAAAACTTTTCCATAGGAAATTAGGTACTTAATGTATTTTTAATTGTACATGTCTTTAATTTGGATGTCACTTCAGGTGTTCTGCATGCATCTACCTCTGACACCCGGAATCCCAGTGACTCTTCTCCACTGGACCGAGCGCTCCCCGCAGGGCACGGGCTCTTACGGGGGCATCGCCAATGCGTGGCACAGAGCAGGGCCTAACAAATACTGCTTCAGAAAGAGGGTGAGAACCTCCCTTTACACTCATGTTCATTAGAGAATAAAGGGGGAGGGACGATCTTCAAACTCCTTGTCAATAAACAGAAGAACAGAGCCACCGAGTCAGCACGCCCGGATGCAGTTCCTCACCGAGATCTGGGCGAGCACTTCTCCACGGATCTCTGTGTTTCTGCCCATCTGGTGCCTTTCTTCTACATCATCTTTGCAAGGATGTTTCTAGAGCCAACAGCCTTGGGAGACAGATGTCATGTCTTTTTCTAGAGCAAAGGGCTGATTTGCTGACTGTCCAATGTGATAGAAACAAGGATCCCTTTGGGGAAAGAGACCGGCCAGCTCGCTGTTCCTAAGAAAAGGTCTGGGCTCTCCCCAGGTCCAGACTCTTCTCCCGAAGTGGCGGCCCTTCCACCCTGCTGTGTACAGGTGCCACGGGCCCTCCTCATGTCCCCTGCGGGAGTTGGGATCTGGGGGGCCGAACAAACACCGATCTGTGGTTACTGCTACTGCTGTAAGTAATAATGCCCTTTGTTTCTGACCCTGGGATCTTGTGTCTTCTGCTGGCATCCATCAACTTGGCAGATGACTTGCTCGTCCGTGAGATCACGGATCTGCCGTTGTTCTAGACAGTTATCTGAACTCCTTAATCTCAGAATCTAACCTATAAAATGGGATAATGTGAATGATTGTCTTGAAGAGTGAGGTAGTCCATGTAAAATGCTTAGCTCTGTGCCTCACACACAGTAAGGGCTCAGGGAATGTTATGCCTTATTATCCTTTATTTTCAGTAAAATGTCTCCTAGTGCAGAGGTCACAGCATCTGAAACTGGTATATGGTATGACTAATATATGTGGATATGTAGAATAATCGTGTCTGATTAAAATATCTGAAGTATGTTTTACATGTAACAAAATCACCTTTAATGCAAACCAACATGAAGTCCTGCAATCAGGAGCAAAAACCAAAACAAAAGCTCAGGCCAGGGAGAAAGGCACTTGCGGGCTGTAGCTGTGTGTGAGGTTGACGTCATGCAGCCACGCCGGCACCTGCGCAGGTCTGAAAGGCCACGGGCAGAGCGCGGGCGCACCCGGCACGCTGCGCCCAGGGTGCCATGCGGAGACCGGTGCTCCGCAGCTGAAGAAAGACACTGCCAGACAGGCATGGATACAGAGAAGAGAAAGATACTCAGGGACTCGAAAACTCATCAAGAATGGTTTAGGCCTTCAAATAGCACAGGACTGGCCACAGGAAACGGGAAAGGATCCATTCTCCGTGGCCCTTGACGGCAAGAGTGGGGGCAACAGAGCGAAGTTACGGGGACGTCAGCGTGGCCTCAACATGCTTTCAAAACCAAACACAACACGAGTACTGAGCCCCTGGGAGGAAAGGCTGCGTGGCCGTTTTGGGGGGATCCTGCACAGGAGGACTCAAACCTGGACCTCCATTATCCTTACTGATCACCTAGACTCATATTCTAGATCTGCCGAAGCGGGGAGCAGATCTGAATATCCATGAACCTGTCCAGACAGACAGTCTGGGTGACTGGCGCGTTTTCGGGAAGCCGACGAACACGATTCGCCGGGCGGTGCTCGGGGAGAGCTTGCCAGAGCCTGGCCTTCCTTCTAGCCCGGGACCCCATCTCTGGCTCCCGCTCTTAAACACCCACGTGACCTGTTCAGGCGCTGCTCAGTTCCTTCAAGGGCAAACCAGATGTGAACTCGCTTCACGGTTGCCCGGATACTTGACTCTGTCCAGGCTCCTGAGTTAGCACCCACTTCTCTGTACCTTTATTTCTATTCACAACAGTCTGTCTTACGCTGGGCGTGAAATCCTGATGAAGAAATCCCAAAAAATCTATCATCGGTTACGGTTTATTTAGAAAGGCAGCGCGGTGGTGGTGGCTCTGCGGAGGGGACTGGGGAATTTCTGTCCTTCGCCAACCAATAGCCGGTCACAGGTGTTGTGCTGGATGCTCTGGGCGCTGGCTGAACGGCCCGGGATCACGGAATGCTACTCTTCCATTCTGGTTGGAAAAGCAGATCAGAAACGGTCTGCGGGTGCACGGGAATCGCAGCCAGATCCCCAATGCTTATCCCAAGGCTGCCGGACTCCCCCACCTCCTGCCACATACGACGCAGTCTGGAGAGGCTGGACGGTCCTGACCCTGCACAGAACAGGCCAACATCCACGACATCAGCGACACCACCCCGAACGGGCCACACGCCCACCAAGCGGCCGGCACGCTGGGGGCCACCCACGCCGCACAGAGGGGGACAGCCTGCCGCGTCAGTGGAAGTGTGGGCTCTAGCGCGCACGGCCGAAGTGCACCCTCGCTGCACATCCCACATCTCCCCCATAAAGAAGGAAGCACAGCGCCAGGGAGGCCTCTCTGGACTCTGCAGGAAACTCCTTCCGCTTCTAGAATGCTGTTCTGTCCATACTCTGGGTAACACAGGATGCTGCCAGCCTTCAGGAGGGGAGGGAACAGGAACACCCTTCACGGTGGGGACAGACTGTGGTGCGGGTCGGCCTGGCCCGTGTTACAGTCCATCAGACAGGGCGGTGTTGGAGGCACCGGGGGGGGGGTGAAGGACAGAACAACGTACTATAGGCTGAATGTTTGTGTCCCTCCAAATTCACAGGTGGAAACCCCAATCTCCAAAGGGATGAGTGATGGTATTAGGAGGTCGGGCCTCTGCAAGGTGATTACGTTGTGAAGGTGGGGCCCGCTGGGATAGGGTCCATGCCCTTCCAAAGGGCACAGAGTTGGGGCACCCAGGTGGCTCAGTGGGTTAAGTGGCTGCCTTCGGCTCCGGTCATGATCCCAGGGTCCTGGGATCGAGCCCCGCATCGGGCTCCCTGCTCAGCAGAGAGCCTGCTTCTCTCTCCCTCTGCTTGCTGCTCTGCTTACTTGTGCTCTCTCTCTGTCAAATAAATAAAATCTTAAAAACGAAAACAAATAAAAAGAGCACAGAGTCCGCTCCCTCTGCCCACCGTGTGGGGACACAGTGAGAAGTCAGAGGTCTGTCACCCGGAAGAGGCCCTCGCCATGCTGGCACCCGGACTTTGGACGCGCAGCCAAACGAACTGTGAGCGATACCTTTCTGTTGTTTATGAACCACCAATGCGGGATCTCCAGGACTTCATTAGAGCAGTCCAAAGTGTCCAAGACAGTGAACCGTGAAGCAGGTCCTTGGAATTCTGAAGCAAGGCCATACCACCTGGGGGAGATAGCACACGCCTCTGACACAGACGGTCGGTCAACTGACCACAGGGCGGCAAGTGGCCACACCATCAGACCTCCCACCAGGAGTCAGGCTCCAAAAGACCTGCCATGTGGCCACAGCGGCTCCCTGGGAGGTGGGTTCCACTGGGCTCACCACGTCGTGAAGCTGGAAGGGGCTGGCAGTATTCCGCTATCACATGGAAACAGAGCTTTTGGGATTGAAGCTCCGCAGGGCCAGAAAGCCTGAGGAGGTAGCATGAAGAAGTGGCCGCAACTTTGTTCTGACGTGTCGCACCAGGTGACAGACAACACGTTGGGTATTTCAAACCAATCCCAAACATTTCTTAGAGAGTCCGAGGATCAGCACACTCTCCACACAATTTTCACATCATTACATATGGAACTGTACAGAGAGAAACCCTCTTCCAAATGACAGATCTGAGCATTGAAAGATGCTGAGTCATCACAGAAAGATGGAAGATTATTGACTATCAGGATCTCGCCAAGATCGGAAGGCCAAGAAAACCAGGTGGAAAGCCTTCCATAGAATTCGAAACTACTGAAGACACAGTTTCCTAGTCAACTCTTACTTGTCCAGTAAGACTATTCTCTAAGTCTCTAGGGATCCTAAGGTTTTAGTTCTACTTACAGTATTTAAATTTGTTGGATATGCCATCTAGGAAAACTTGGTATTTCAGGTCATTTTCTTAATTATTACATATTCAGCAAACACTGAAGCTAAATTCTTTGTATTTAATTCTTTACATCAGCAAGGCAAACATGAATTATGGCCTAGATTTTAAGAAATTAATTATTTGAAGATATCAGCATGTTAGATAACTATAATAAATAAAATATAAAGTAGCCAGAAAACACACAGTCAGATAGCCATGCCTTCAAAGAGAGAAGAACTCGCCTGGCCTAGGGTAGGGATCAGGAAAGTATTCACAGAAGATCAGGGTCTTGAAGGATGAGTAGGAATCTGTCAGGCAGTGAAAGCAAATGGAGACAACCCCCCACCATTCGACACATATTCTAAACCCAGCAAGTGTGTGGCGTGGCTGCACAGTCTTCGTGTGGGGGCAAGAGAGGGGAGCAGTGTGAAAGGCAGGGCTCCTCCACTCCTGGGAGGCTCAGGGTTCTGAACTTGGACATGTGTAGTGACGGAGGCCAATGAGGAAGTTTAAGCAAGGAAGTAACATGGTCGAAGAGACTTGGAAAAGGATCTGTGGCATCAGACATGGAGAAGGAAGGTGCAAGTTGTGATATCGTTGCTTTCCAAAGAGCGATCAGACTGTGTCCACCTCTGCAGAGGGAAGGCAGGGAAGGAGCGCTGCTGTGGCTGGTGTCACGGACTTACAGGGCTGGGGCTCTTGGTCTCAGGCGAGGGTGCACAGGCCCAGGGCATTCGCATGAACTAGCTCACTGCCTTCTTTCTGGAGACTTCAGTCTCCGAGCTCGTCCCCGAGTTCCTCCTGCCTCCTCTTTCCTGTCTGGGCAGCACGGTCTGCGGGGCTAACCTGAGGTCAACGGAAATGTTCTTCAATCCAGCAGGTGCTCCTGAAACTCCGGCTGAGGTGCCACGGGGGGGATGCAGGTCGTTCACAGTGACAAGGGCAACTGTTTCCATTGTTATTTCAAGAAAGTTGATCAAAAGGGTGTTTAAACGTTTTGTCCCTACAGCAGCAGAACAGCTTGAGACCCCAAGTCCTGCTCGGCGAGCGGGGACAGCGGGGACAGCGGCTCCTCGGGACGCGTTCCCCTGGAGGAGCTGTCGCAGGGAACAGCGCCCTGGAGGGCTCTGACCGCTGGGCCGTGACACACGTTCCCACAGTCAGTCACACACTGGTTAGCTTTCCCCGTAGTGCGCTGTTTAATGACGGAGCAGAAGAGACAGCGAGGACACTGTTCGTCCGGGGAGACGCTGTGATGACGGGAATTCTACAGATTCACCTCAAATTGACTTTCAGAAGGTCCTTAGCTTGTACTCATTGGATCGAGATTATTTGCCAATAAGTGCTTACGAAAGTGCTCTCTTACGCTGCCACTTCAAAACAAAGCAAACACTTCAAACATAATTATAAAAATGTATGAAAATAATCTCGTTGATTTTTTGGAGGCACGAAATGTCAAGGATTCCAGCATCAGCTCACTGAGAGCAGGGCTCACTTTAGGAGTCACGTGGAGAACTGGATTCCCGTGGGAGAACCGGGAAGAGGTGTGCAGTTGGTTCTTAGCAGCGATACGCTGGGGGCCGGGCCAGGCTGGGCTTGGCTGGAGACTGCACGGCTGGCCGTGACCGCAACACAGGCGGGCGTCCCGGGTGAGCACAGCGTGAAATCAGCCAGGCCGCGAAGGGAGCACAGTTCTGAGCCCAGGGGACACTGGTGGCCAGAGCAGAGCAGAGCCTGGCAGGACGGCTCGATAGTCAAGGCCTGTGGTCTTGGAAGGCAAGAAAGGAGAGGGCCTCGGAGGGTGTGGAGGGCCAAAAGGTAATGTCCTAAAACCTCTTCCTGGAAGGAGGTCTCTGCCCGTGACCGCGTCACCAGGGGGCCTCGAGGGTGTCCTTCCGAGTACGAGATCGCGGAGAGGGGCAAGGATGCGGAGGGACGGAGCACCGGGACAGGAGGCGTGGACCCCAGAGCCCCGCAGACAAACTAGGGCGTGCATCGGCCGGGGTTCCACTCCCCCGGGAGTATGTGAGGCTGGCATTTCCCTTCGGAGCACGTGGCTCCTGTGTTACCAACGAAGACCAACGCACGGTGTTTTTATACAACGACCAGGAAACAACAGGATCTGATAAGCAGCTTCATTAATAGAAAAAAAAAAAAGAAGGTGCATGAAACTTGGAATAATATTCACCAAAATACGGAAATTCCTGTTTACCTTCCTCTGCTCACTATTAAAATTCCTCGGTATTTTTCTGAACAAAAATGTCCCACTCTTTCTTGGAGTCGCAAGACAATCAGCATGACAGTACTGAATTAATTCCTCATTTGCTGGCTGAAAGAAACTCAAAGCCGAATTGCCAAAGGGCAAAACAGAGCGAGTGACACCATACGTCGCGGCTTTTATATATGTCCCTGTGATGACTGTGCCTGCGAGTCTGCATTATCCTGGCGATCTGACGGTTGTTGTCTTACTTCATTTACGGGGTGCCAAGGTATCTATTAGCAGGAACTGTGCTTTGAAAAGTATTATTAAATATCTGGAATTCTTAATAGAAATTCCAGGAAGTCCGGCGGATAAATCACAGAGAATGAAGGCAGAAAGGCCTCCTCGGAAGTGCTCGGTGATGAGGCCGTGCCCCGAGGAGCCGCGCCGGGACTGGGGGTGGCCCGGGGCCCGTGCGGCAGGTGCCCGGGGCTCGCGGCTCCAACCCTCGCACGCTCCCCAGTCCGGCCTCGGGGCTGGGCCCCGCTGGCGTCACTGGGTGCTGAGTGTCCCCTGCGTCGTCCAGACCTCCGTGTGCTAGTTAGTCCCACGGGCGAGAAGAGACCCTCCGGCCCCCCCGCCCGCCTCTCTGACCCTGGCCTGCCGGGATGAGGCTGGCCCCCGCCAGCTGGGCACTACGCTTACCTTTCCCGACCTAAGAGAAAAAGAACAAACCACCCCGGAAAATCACGACTTAGCCAGCCCGCCTCACCCTCACTGAGCTTCCCTCGTTCTCAAAACGTCCTTTTGTTATTCAACTTTTGGTTTTATTGTCCTACTTCTGAAATTCATTTTTATGTAGAAACGATGTTAAATATTCTAACGGATATACCCAAAAGTAGCCTGGATTTCAGATACAGCCTTATTAAATAAAAAGGCTTCCTTCCTTTCCAACCTACAAAGAAACTGCCAGGAACGTGACGTTTATTTGGTCCATACTTAGCTTGGACACTTGGAGAGACAGGGGTTAAGAAACACTTGGGAGGCAAACTACCAAATCCTGATCTGAGACTTTTTTAGCTCAAACCTTCACACAGAAAATGTGTACCTAGAGGGAGAACGTTTTTTCTTAAAATCAGTGGTAAATTGAGCACCAGGAATAGAAAATATCAAGGAAGAGAGGCAATCAGCACACAGACTCTCCACAGCCATTCGAAGGGGCTCAGCCCCAAGATGGGTGCTGTCTGGCCTGCGCACCCCGGATTCCAAGGCACCGGCCGTCAGAGGGCGGCTGCGCTGAGGGTGACGCTTTGCCTGGGGCTGGCTCATCTCTAACTGTTGGCTCGTGTGAAGTATCAGGGCTACTAAAGCCTGTCCCCGGAGCTCCCGCGTCCGAGACAGACGGAGACCAAGCAGGACGGCCACTGGACTCCCCACCGCTAGGCGGGCTCAGGGCTCTCCGCACATGGTTCAAACCCCAACGGGGGTTGGACCTCACTCAGCTTCTGCTCACTGGAGAGTTCTCTGATTCCATGATCACGCCGATCCTCTGAGGGCCAGGCTGGGTCACCTGATTCTAACCACTGCTTAGTGTATGGGAAACACCACCTATTCACTGGGCTCCTACTGTTGTCTGTCCAGAATGAGGCAGTATGGTCGGGCCTTTCTGGTTTAGTCATGAATAAACATTCTCTTCAGCACTGAGCATACCTCCACCTCCACAATATAGTAGCCGACTGTGCTATTCGGATTCGGAAATTAATGGGCTGATTGTAGTATATTACAGCTCAAATGGATTTACAGTTACGTAGTTGGCCCAGTGTGATTGCAAGTAAGAATGACTTCTGACCATTTGAATGGAAATTCAGGAACATTAGAAGAAGCCCTGTTTACACTGTCTGGTTCATCACATGCAAATACTGTGCATTAAGATGGGAACCCATTCATGAAGGTAATGAGAGCTGACATCAACATAATAAAATAACAGGTTTATAGATTCTGAGACTTACATGTAAAACAGTAGATTTGCTCCTTCTGCTTAAAAGCATATTCGACCACCCCCCCTTCACAATTGATCTGCAATCCAAAAACTAAGCCCTCTGGTCCGTTAGCACGAAACCTTATAAAATCACTCAACATTGGACATTAAAGCTTCTGTTCTGCAAGAGAACAGGGTGCGGGGTGGTGAGCATGAGAGCAGAGAGCAAACAGCAGCAGAGAAGGCGGCGGGGCAGTGGGCACCCCCAGACTCTGGTATTCAGAACGCAGCCACGCGACTGGCACTGCGAACAAAGACAATGACGATAAGACTGGTGCGTTTGTTGTAGAAGCCTGGCACAGATGGGCCCGGCGCGCTTCATGACTCCTTCTCGTGCTACTTCAGCCACATTTCTACGGCTCGCAGGCCAACAGTCTATGCGAAGGAGGCCAACGACTCGCTGACTGCTTTCCCAAATGCCCCAACTCAGCCCGGAGAAGGCACTTAGACCCTCCTCAGACTGGCTGAGTGCTGCTCGTCTTATGTAAACGACGGGAGCTGAATGGTTCAGGTATGAATGTGCATTTTAACTAAAATGAGGAACTGTTACTTTCCAGCTAGACATTGAGTTCTAATATAAAACTTTCTGTTGAGATGATCACAGCCGCACAGTTTACACGCACACGCACGCACATGCGCGCAAACACACACACAACTTCCTAATCAAGCTGAAAAAATGCCATTCCTCCTTCAGTCACATATTGCTGACAACGCACTCTTTGACTTTATAATAAAATCCTGGAAGAAAGTCTTTGCTCTAATGGAATTTGCACCAGTGTGTTTAGACTGAGTGCTGAGTGTGGCAGTGGGCAGTGTAAGAACCCCCAAGAACGCAGAGAGAAAAATACAGCTTCAGTCTTGGCCCCAGACATTACCTACATGGTGATCTCCAGCAGAAAATAAAAAACCTTAAACACCACACAAAATAGTAAGTGTTGGTTCTTTATTTTTTCCAAGTAAACCGAGTATCATTTGGTTATAGTCACATCTGGCACACGGATGTAATTTCTTCACAACAAAATACAACTAATATGTTTATTTCACACCGCCTATCTTAACACCTAACAATGAAAATCTCACTGTCACTCACAGTTGTCCAGTTTTAGGACAGGGCTTTAAAAGTGATTAGCAGTGGAGGGCTGTTTCAGGTTCAGGTCCACTTCCTGCTTGGAAGGATGACCTAGGGCTGCACTTAATAACAGAGGAGTAGGAAACAGCAAACCAAAGCCGTCTGAACAGGATCTGTGAACAGTATGGAATCTTCTAGCGACTTCTCGAAGTCAAAGCCAGAACCGTCGAGGAATCTATTTCTAAAGGTCTGTCTCCTTGTAAAAACAAAACAAACTCCTTTCAAGGAAGCCATAGGTAAACAAGTTAAATTTGTGCTTTTGTTCAAAGGACAAGACATTTTGCCCCCAAATGCTAGTACGTAATCCTAAAACCAGATCTAGTATCAGTTCTGTAAGTTATGAAACCTTCGTGGAAAGGTTCTAAAGATGCAAGGAGAGGCCAATTGCCCTTCTCTGCTCTCATACGTTTTGAGAAGCATTTTGTGTTTTGGTCCCAGGGATCAATTACCTTAGGCTGACTGTATTTGCATATTTCTCAGAGCTTTCTACAGAAGCATATACTGCTATATACAGCAAAGATTAAAGGTAATCAGAATAATTCACAACTGCTCAGCACCTCTAAGTGTCTGAATAAACCTAGCAGTTTAGCAATTTAAGAAATTGTGCCACTGATTATTCAGTCAGCACGCATCTGTACAAGTCCTTCCATGTACCGATATCTGTCAGTTCACTATATTTAGCTGGAGGTTGGACTCTAACATCGAGACACAGGGCACTTTACTCGGCAAGTGAAGTCTTTTAAGCCGGAGCTTAGGTAAAGTCACAGGGGCAGCTCATTAAATGTGAGCACGACGGAATGTGATCGCTGCCCCAGAGGGGAGTCCAATCTCTGGTCGCTCGCAGAGGAGACCACCACACTCAATGCCAGAAACCATGTGTCAACAGAGGGAGGTGGCTAGCAGCACCAACCGGAACACGTCCGCACGGATGTGATAGAGAAGATTCCATACCACGTGAACATGGGAGCGTAGAAGGAGGGAGAAGAAAGCAACTAAGGAGGTTGGCTTGGCAGATCTAGACGTGGGCAAACCTAGATGAAAACAGTGTCCAAAGGGCCTGGCAAGCTGCCAAGTAGAGGAGAGAACCACACACTGCCTGGGTAGCTCTAGTCCACCAGAGATATGTTTTAACTCATTAGGAGGAAGACTTCTAAAAATTAGAGCAATTCACACAGGAACGCATACCGGAAAAGACGCTCGACATCGTCAGTCACTAGGAAAATGCAAATGAAAACCAGGACGAGATAGTCACTCACTAGAATGCTAGAACGACTAAAATAAGAAAGACCGATGACACCCAGTGTTGGTGAGGATACGGAGCAATGGGAGCTCCCACATGGGACTGCTGGGGGTGCAAACTGGCACAGCTGTGACAGGAAACAGTCTGGCAATTTCTGACCGTCTGACCCCACAAGCCCACGCCAGGAAATGGAAACACGTGTCTGTACACCTGTCCCCAAATGTTTACAGTGGCTATTTTCATAATTGCCCCATGACTGGAACCCGCCCAGATGCCCATCAACAGAAGACCAGATGAACACTCGTGTTATACCCACCCAGTGGGCCACCACTCAGGAACAAGGGGGAACAAGGACATCTAGATGCAACAGTAGGAGTGAATCTCAAAGCATAACGCTAAGTGAAATTAAGGCCACACACTGTACATTTACATGTAAGTTCCATTTACATGACGTTCTGGAAAGGACCATTCCTGTGAGGACAACCAAGAACTCGGTGTGAGAAATGTTCTAGAACTTGATGATGGTGATGGTTAGGTGACTGTACGCACTTGTCAAAACTCATCCAACTACAAACCTGTTTACTGTAGCTACATTAAACCTCAATTTAAAAAATAGTGAATACACTACATTTAAATACTTTGTTCCTTCTCATGAAAAGTTCTTGAGCACGTCTAGGTGATATTCTTTCACAAATGCTACGAGACATGTTCCCGCCTTCAAGGGCCAAGTGGATCATTTCCCATCGAAGGGGTCTTAGGATTCCACAGTTACTATATAATACTACGACTTCCTGTTCTTCATGTCTAGCTCTTTAGAGTAACTCAATGACTCCTTTTTAACACTTAGAAACTAGTCTGCTCCATCTAGTGTCGTATTTATTTTCTAGAGACAACGTAAATCCTGTGGTTCATATAATCTTCTGAAGTCTAATAATGACAAAGCTCATTAGGCTGAATTATCATTCATTTCTGTTTTATTTTTTTGATGACACAGAAATGAGCAAGGCTAAATCAAAGGACAATATTCAGAGAAGCCAAATATACATAAACTAGACGCCTAAAGAAAAGCAGATGCACATTCCCTCAAGCTGACAATGGGCTTCTGTCAGGCTGGGTTTAGTGTTCTGTCTGTGGGAGGTTCTGGGAGGGTCTCCTGCTACCTGTACTGACATTTGTGGATGTATGCTACTATGCTATTTAATTAGCAAAACGCCACTCTTCAATGAATGTGGCTCGATATAAAAATGGGGATGTGAATGTCCACCAGATGGCTGTAATTGTGGTCAGTTAACATTGCTTTTTACTTTCTATTTAACCTTTGGTTACACTAGAGCTGAATATTGGATTTCTGCTCGGTACACCCCTTCAGTGCGCTCCCATACAAGCCACATGTGGGAGACCTCCGGCCATGCCCGCCAGGCTACGATGACGTGAGAATAACGGCGACCGGTGGTCTAGATGGATCCCGTGTGTGTTGACAACCAGAGGTCTAGGGCTCAGGCGAGGAGGATCCGACTGTGGTGGCCACTGGTGCCGCTTCTAGAGTCAGAGTTCTGACCTTCGCTCACATACCCGAGAAGGCTTTTATCCGCCAACAATGCCACCTCTTTCTTAAGAATGTGGCTTGTGGTTGACTTCCGACTCTGCTCCAGACCAAAAGGGCAGTCTGGCCACAGCTAGTGATAAGCGCCTTTCTAAAACTGTGCTGTCCTTGTCTCCAGACCGTGGCCGTGGCACGTGGCAGGGCGTATTTTAAGTATCAGGAAGAGTATGTGAGGCGCCTGGTGGCACACGCTTGGCCTGCGGTCGTGCTTAGTGCTGGGTGAGCAAGCCTGGTTCCCGATTCCCTCCAGAACCACTGTCTCCTGACGTGCCTCTCGCTTCTGAAAGACAAGCTCCTACAGCCGGAGGGTGACCCGGGATGAGTCACGGGGCTAGGTTTTTCCCCACGCGCCAGGCCGTGGCAACTTTCAAAGCTGCTTTTCACAAGTTAGAATGTGTTATTAGAAGACTGTAAAAAGTTGACCGAATTGACAGTAACTCATCGCAGCAGCATCAGTGCAGGTGAATTTCAGTAGTGCGTGCGCCGGGGAAGGCGCGTGCGGCGGCCAGCTCTGTGCTCGGCAGGCAGGAAGGGTCTATCTGCAGACTCCTGTCACGTTCTCAGCTACGAGTTATGAATGCGTTTATAATACTTAATAGTTCGATTATCATGTGGTTGAAACCAAGTACAGTCAACTCTTGACCCCTGAAATGAAGAGAAGACACGCACTGTGCACTCAGAACAGATGACAAGATGTGAAAGGTGTAAAGATATATAAAGATATAAATCCAACTGATACGATGGAAAGGAAGATAGTCTTTATCTCCTCACCCCATTTTGTATAAAGATCAATATCCATCTTTTTTTTCTTAACATAGTAAACATGGGGCTCAATCACAGCTGCCCAGCATCGGGAAGGTTTTTCGTTTTTTGTTTTTTAAATGTGGTTGTTGCCCCGCGATACGCAGCACCCAGTGACGAGCACCCTACACCCACAGACTCTGCACAGGGCAAGGTGCGCAGAGCCCTCAGGCTTTCTCCAGGCCTCCGCCAGTCGGGAAGGGCACGCCTGGTCTCACTGGGCTGCTTAGCCCTGCTCAAGTGAGCTCCCTGGGGGATCAAACACAGTATGGAATTTGGGGAGAAGTCACCGGGCCGCAGCGGGACTACAGGGCTACCGTCTCTAGCAAGTTGAAGGCCAAGCGTTCCGGCTGACGTGGCCCCGGAGAGCAGGCCAGGTCGACAGTGGCGAATGCGACAGAGCTGTCCCTGTGCCTCTCTCCATGTCAGGCCGGCCAAATCTAATTGTATACAACTCATTTACCATGGCTGCAAAACAACAGATCCAGCTTATGAGAAAACAGAGATTTCACCAAAAAATTTCCCTGGGGAAATGTATGAAATTGAGCCTTTTCCTTATGACTACAATTTTGAAACCGTAACCTGCATCAACTCAAATTACCATCACATGCCTGAAATCAATTTGTCGAGAAAGACTCTCTCCATAATGGATGACAGAAAACAAAAACAAAAACAAAAACAGAACATAAGCCAGTCAGCCAGCAGGCTTGGCACTTCCGTCTGGAAATTGGTTAAGAGATAACGTGCAAAACTCCAAACTTTCCAGTATTCATAAGATATAAAAAAACATTTAAAACAAATGATTTGACAGCTGCAAATGCAGGATAACACCTAGTTGAATTATAGAAACAGTGTGGATAATTACTTTTTGCCAACGTTGGGGCTCTGTGGACCAAGGTCCTGTCTGAACCTCCCTGCAGCAGTTAATATGCAATAACACATATCTGCTGTCATACTGCCCTAAGTCTCTTTATCATCCGCACATCAGTGAGAATGACGAGAGGCGTCCCATGATTCCAGCAGTCTTCTTTGAAGGATCCACACGTTAATTACTGCACTAATTATGGTTTTTGAATAACTAACCGGAGTAAGCAGCCTATGGGAGGTACGGGCATAAACCTAAGACTGAGAAAACACTAGTCACTGAGTCATCAGTGTAGACTGACACATGGAACAGGTTTAAAAGAAGTGGAGGCAGAGGATTTGTAAAAGACAAGCATCTTCAATAATTAGGGCTCCGTAAAGCAAAAAGAAATGCTATTTCTTAATGGCAAGTGCATTTAAACTGTTATCTAAAGATCTGAAGGTAAGCCTGCTTAATTCACTGCTTCTTCTTTTGTTATTAGGAAAACATAATTGTTCCAAATAATTAGCACTAGAGTACATCACAAGCTGACAACAAAATTATAGAAATCTTCATATTCGGATCCCTCTAGCTGGCTATTAGGAACAGTTTCTGATCATAACCCATTAGCTGAAGTGCTGTGAGTTCTTGATTGCCACCAAATAACCTCAGATATCTGCCTAAGTTAACAGCCCCTATTTATTCAGGGTTTTCTTGACAGTAAAAATTACTTAGGATTTTTACAGCTGCCACACAAAAGAATGTATTCGATGTATGCACTTGGAAGATTAAGTGATACAATAATTGAAACATGGATTTTAAATACACTCTTAACTCCTAAATTTCTACGTTAAAACCCAAAAAGACACTTTTCAATTTTTAATAGGGGTGCCACTGATCTCAGAAACTGGAATGGTCCCATTTTGTATCCTGGGATATTCACATTATTTTTATTTATTTATTTATTTAGTTTGTTTGTTTGGCTTGCATTGTACTCCTATCTTCTACAAAACAACGCTTCTATTTTTAAGTTTTCTTCAATGCTTAATAACTGACAGACATATCAAATTTTTTGGTATTGAAAAAAACCCCCGTGTGTGAACAACGTCAGGCGTGCGCTTTGGCTTGTTACTAATAATTTAAAACCAGCTCCGTGGCATTCTGTGAGGCAGAGGGGAGAGAGACAAAGGGGCACAGTGTAGTTTTAAAGGTAGTGAACCAAATGACCTGCTTGCCAGAAATCGCTGTGAGAACCTCCCGTGCAAAAAATAACAGCAACGAAAAAAAAAAAAAACCAACCCCAAAAACCAAAAAACCAAAAACCCGAGCCCCAGACACCGCGGAGAAGCTTCTGGCTGCTGGGAACAGCTTATTGATAATGTAGCACGCGGCCAATGAAAACGTGCTGGAATAAGCTAGTGATTTTGTAAGTGGTAATGCCATTTAAAGTTACTTTGGAAAGTCTTCTGTGCCAACAGCTTAGCTGATAAACCCACAAAGCTTTATGTTTTATCCCATGAGGGGGAACTTTGATTACTCTGGTAATTAATGATGTTGGAGAGTAATATGGATTTTCTGTTAAGATTTGAGTTTGAAGTTAATTAGTCTTCACGTTATGATTTGCTGATTAATTATGGATATTTAGTTATAAAGAGAGATGTTAATTATTAATCTCAAAAAAATCATCTAGTGTAATTAACTAAAACTTTGACATCAGTTAAAATTCCCATCGAGCATAACTTCTGAGATTATCAATTACCGGGGCAGAGCACCGCGCGCGGGCCCTGCGAGGGGGGCGTCCCGGGCTCCCAGCGAGCGGCTGGCGCTGCTCCGCCGCCGAGGGCGCCGGCCAGGGTCTCCGCTCCGCCAGGGCACCGCGCGCGCCAGCCCCCCGACCCCGGTCCCCCGTGGCGCACGCTCACGCTCACGGTGTGGAAGAGCCTCTTTCCAAAGAGCGCGCTGCACAAGATGTTCCAGTCTGAGTGCTGCCTCGGCGAACTGTCAAGTAATGCCGTGGCCTCTGAGCGCGAACGTGCCCTTGAGACCGACGGGCTTCGTTAGCTCTGTTAAACTCGGAGATGAACTTTGCTGTTGCTACAGATATCTTTATTTTCGGCAGCAGCTTTTGCAACTATCGAGACAATACTGTGGCACAAGCACTAATTAGTGTTCTATTCGCATAACTTGAAATCACCTTGGTGGCTAAAAAGATTTTTTTCCTTCATCTTTTCCCCTCATCTGTCAGCAACATGATCTCTGTTACCAAAACGAGGAGGGGGGATGTGATTAGGAAGAAGGGTTAAACCAAAAAGCATCATCGGCACATCACTGTCCTGGAATTTCCCCCGTAACACAGAGTCTGAACAGGGATCTGTTTACATTATCTCTAGATCATCTTGACAATATTTATTCTCTATTTACCTAAATGAGGCAATATGATGATATTTATTGCTCAGAATGGCTAAATATAGACTTTTCTTGAGCACTCAGTACCATAGTGGGAGGTTTTGCTCTAATCTACATCTTTAAACTGACAAGCTGGAGAATTCCTAATGAATGCCTCCTTTCATCTGGATGTCTGTGTGTATTTGACAGTATAAATATTTAGCAATATCGGAGTCAGCTTGTGATTTTACCCAGATGGACTGATTGATGCCTTGGCTCGATGTTGCCAAAGACAATCCATGTAGTTATATAAGCAATTTCCCTCTTACTTCCTAAGAAGCAATTAGGTGGCCAAAGGCAGCAACCCCAAAATAGTAGAAATACTTCTGGTATCAGCTGACAAGTCTGAGGGATAAATAAAATATGGTACTTAAATTATTACCACTTTACTTTCATGAATCACGGGATTAAAGCTTTCACTTCTAAAGTACATATAAATTGCAGGGTTTCTTATGTCTGTAATTTGCAAGAATCTAAGTTAAAATACCAGCTAATCAGTCAACTCACATTCACCTTGGGAAAAGTACCACCCTTTCTTGTCATTTTTGTAAATTGCATGCCTAAGCACCAATGTTATTTTGAGAAGAAAAGTCGCTTGTTGTCAATAACACATACTGCAGTCTAGTTAAAACAACATTTGTTAGGATTTAATCGCAAATGTAATCTGCTTTTAAAGTTTAGACAGAACGCTCTGAGAAATTCAAGGGCAGGATAATAAATCATCTTCCTCATCTTGGGCGTGAACAAGGTAGACCTGATTCATTCAGGTATGTCGCTGTAACCACACACGGGATGGATTCTCTCCCGAGAAACAATAAAGGATCCGCACTCGGAAAGGAACCGCTAAGTGGCACTACCCGCGCCCCCTGCCCCCCAACACACCACAGATTTTTTTTTTTCTATCGACATTGTTTTCCTCTACGTAAATCACAATGAGAATGACATCAAAGAATTACAGTCTTTTTCTCATCATCACTGTAATCCAGCTGCGAAGGCTGATAAGCTCTTGCTAAAACTTAGAAGGGGTTTCTGGAACTCTGGGCCCCGGCGGCATGTACCCTCGGCGTAGCGCCGGTGTCACGTGGCGGGAGATGCCGACGGGGCTGTGTCGGGCGCTCTGGTGCACGCTCCTGCTCGGGAAGGAAGACAAGCTGCAGGGTATTTTTGGCAGGAGCAGAAGTCGAGCATTTCTGCGGGGCTGCTGCTTCCCCCAGCCCTCCCCCACCCCTGCCTCCTCTCGTTGCTTTGTTTTCTATTAACTCCTCCCAGTTGCTGTATAACCCGTGCAATAACCCGGGAGAAAGGGCAGGCGAGACATCATTCTTCTTGACACTAATACCTACAGATCCTATTCTGCTGTGATACCTCTCCCTATCACGAGATAGCTCAGCTGGCGGAACCCTCAGAAGTCAGCGACTGGCATTTATAATGAGTTCCAGAGGCGAGTGGATGCAGTGCCCACTGGTGATGTGACACGCACCAGATGTCTCGCGACGACGGTCGGCAGCGTCAGGTGCGCGGCCGATCAGTCACGGATCTCTCGTGCACGGCAGCTTCTTATTTCTAAAAAAAATTATCCCAAGCCTGCTGCCTGCTGGATGAAAACAAATGTCTACAGTATTCTATTTATTAGATGTGATGACTAATAAATTGGTTATTGATCAGACACGAGGGGCCAGGGTCCGTATCTCTCTGATCCGTCGGCCACGCTGCACTCCAGTCGGTGTGGCACACCGTGATTCGCTTTGCTTCCTTATTTGAGGGTTGGAAGTATCGTGACGTGACGGTGAGGGTACGTGAGATGCCACTGACTCAATACAACAGATTTCTGCCGCTTTCATCTGTGAATCTCTGTGTTCACAGATGAATCTGGCATTTGGGTGAACCGGGCAACAACCACAGAAACAAACTTTTGAATGATCGGCACTTTTTTTTTTTTTAAGCCCAATCTGTCACTGGGATGGGGGACGCGGAAACACCTGAGCAGGAGTCAGCCCAAACTCGCTGCTCGGTCTCCCGGCGCCCCGCTACCAGCGGCACGAGGGCTGTGCCCGCCGACGCCACACGCCGTGCGAGAGGACGCGGGACGTGTGCGGGCGCCTGCAGGTGGAGAGCTGCCGTGCTTCCTCCGCGGCTGGAGCTGGTTACTCTAATGATGTGCAACAGCCTGCAACTACACTTAACCTGCGCGTTACGCGGCGGCACAGACTGTTTACCTAGAGTTATGAAGAAGAAAACAGCAAATCAAGCAAAGAATCTAAAGTGTGTACATTAACCTCCCACATGTCAACATAATTTTCCCCTGGAGATGATATGTAACGGAGTCTCTAAATTGTTTTCCCTTCTACACAAGAGCATTATGCTCCAAGTATCTCGGCGCCCAAGTACGTGTGAGAAAGTGATGACAAATGTACCTAATTAATCAATCGGAAAGTATTTAGTACTAAATGAATTTTGGTTTTGTTGTTAATGAAATTGTATCTATAACAAATAACTAATATATTCTACTGATAAGGCTAATTAAAAAAATCCATAAAAATCCAACACTGGGCAAAGACAAATGAAATTTTTTCACTAGCTTTTAACATATATTAAAGATCAAGGAGGACATTAAGTACCCTCTTTGAGTAGATGTTCACCAAATGAATTTAAAATACGCTTTATGCCATCAGTCAACTCCTGAACAGACCTCTCCATGCTTTCACACAGAATCCCGGAATACGGGCCTGTGTGTGTGTGACATCACTTGGTTTCACGATGCACCAGGCCACTTGAAATCATTTCCAAGTGAGTAGAGCTAAACTCTGATTATCAGGATTATGGAAAATATGACTTGACTAGTCATCACAGCGCTCGCCATCTTATCGCATTAGATAAATACAGAGAAGATATAAAAATAATATGGTTTCACTATAAATATTAATCATCGAGTTTAATGTGATTATCTTGAAGGGGTCAGGGAAAGGAGAAGGGAAGAGGGCACAATTTCTTATCTCTCTGTTTCCTCTAAAGATGATATACCCATGAGACGCCATCGACAGAAACACTAGACAGAAAATTCTCTCCTTGGGAAGCAAGTTTTGGAGAATCTGATTAGGTCTCCTGCCACAATGCGAGGTATTCCGTTTTTGCCAAAGGGCCAGCTATTATGATTAACGTCATTTGTCTGAATCATTACTCTCCACCTTGGTTCAGCAAACACTATGAAGATGGCATGGTAATAAATGACCGCCGGATTCTTTCCTGCTTTGGCCTCTTTTTATCTGCCACCTCTCCACCGTCAGCTCCATCTTTCTGAACCTCTCTGAATCCCCAAAAGGGACGGAGTGTCTATTTGTTTTCCACTAGGTTACCACTCTGTCTATTGTTGTTTGCACTAAAGGGTACAAATTCAATTCATTCTTGTGACATAAAAGCACTGATACAGTAAATTTTTTGCCCAGGAGAAAACAAAAACAAAGTTGCTGAATATCGAATAAGATTTGAAGCTCCAGCATGTACATGAAGAAGTCTTCTGAGCAGCCTTAGTTATAGAATATCATTTCTCGCCACGCGTGTGTGTTCTCAGCGAGGGCACCCGGCATGTAAATGTGTACGGAGCGGTGTCCGGTTGGAGTCTGGGGGTGAGGGTGTGATTGTGTAAGCTGCGGGCTGGGACACGTATGCCTATCGCGGAGCCGCGAGAAGGTTGGAAGCCTATCCTTACCGTGTGATGGGATTTCAACTTTTTGCACAGACCAAGGTATGGTAACTTCAAGTGGTTCTGTGGAAAACTGGACTGGAGAGTCGACAGCAGGGTAGAATTAATGAAGACAGACAAGCACAAGCAGAAGAAAGGAGGTGACAGCGGCCACCACACACAATTCCCCAAACACCACATTCTGCACCATTCAGGTCTTATCGCCGATTCGGGGAAATGAGCATGTGATTTAAGTAAGTCCGTGAATCTGACTGTAACCGCTGACCGACCACGGTCTGCACTTGAAGTGACACGGAGTCTGAGACAAAGGCCCTGTGTGACGAGACAGCCCTTCGGACACTCGGACGGCGGCCCGGGAGCTGGACGGGGGGCGGCTGGGTGCTGGAGTGTGATTCTGCCGGGGTCTCTACCTCCAGGCTGGCTGCCATTCACAGTGTCCTAAAATATGTAAACACCCCATGCTTTGGAGAATTTAAATTATGTAAATAGCACGACAGAGCTTGCTCACCAGTAACTTTTCTTTGCCAAGGGTAACATGCTTTGCTAGACAGGCTGCTAAGAAGTGCCAAACGCTGGGAACCCTGAAGAGTATTGTCAAGTACCTTCTCACTCTGGGGCCAAGTCTTAAAAAAACATTTAATACAAAATGAATCTGAAATCCTGCAATTGCCCACAATTCCTGGAACGTTACCTTGTGTACAACTCTAGTTATTATGAAAATGTTCTCTATTCCTGCCAGAAGTTAAGAAGTTATCACTTGAAAATCACTGGCTAATCTAGCCTGCACCAAGATGGATTTTTAATGAAAGTTTAATGAATGATAAATACTCGTTTCTTGATAAATGTTTAATTATGCCAATAATTACCAACTGCTGAAAACTACTGTTGTGTTAATAATGGCATTTTAGTACACACGCAGTTTCATGAGTCATGGTGCTGTTAGAGATCAGAGCTCCATCTGTCTGATGCAAACTAGCAAAACAAAAGTCTAATTAATATTTTGATCAATTTTCTCTACACTCTAAAGACTATTAATGTCCTTTTAAAAAAATTTGATCTATTTTCTCCTTCATGGGAAAGAGGTAAGGAAAGAGAAAATGGGCAGAACCACTCTAAGATTAATCTGTGCAAAAATTAAAGAATAGAAAATAAATATTATTGAAATCCACTGATTTTATTACCTCACTGCATTATTAAGTATAAGAGTCGCATTCATGTTCCTTACAGCTGTTTTGTAAAGTGGTGACCACGACACACTGAACAGCACAGAAACTGTGAACTTCCCGTATTAGGTGGTTCAACTTGGCCCTTAACAGGTGATGGATGAGAGCTGTGATCAGTGTTGTAAGAACACGCGCGCGGCCCTTGCAGTGAGTGAACTGCTATTTGTAAGAGGGAATGACAGCTTTCAGGTCAGCAAACCCACGATTCTAGAAGGTTAAACTGACCTTGACTTAATGAGTGTTTGTTAATGATGGCAAATGGCGAAAGAGAAGGCGAGTGGCTGTGGTAGGGCGGGAGTGGGAGAGGAGGGAGCCCTGTCCCTCCCTGCGGCGTGGACAAGCTCTCCTGCTCAGGACGGGGGACCCCGGGGCGCGGGACGGCACAGCAGGGCCTGGGCCAAGGAGGCAGCCTTCTCAGAGCGCCCTCCGTCCCCAGCTCCCCACAAGGAACAGGGTGCTTCTCCAAGTCACTCCACGGGGGCCCTCTTGGGTGGGGGCCGCTTCCAGATGAGCTTCCTGGGTGAGGCGGGCTCTCACCGGCTTTGCTCTATGTCCCCCCCCCCCGCCCCCGCCCCAAAGTATCCGGAAAAGACAGTGCGCAGGCGGAGTTGAAGACGTTTCTCAAAAATGTCCTTTCGATAGCTCATCCGGCTACAGAGTCAGAGAAGTCTGGCACACAGTCTAAATGCCAGGCTAACAATTCATATTTCCAGTAGTTCACATTTTGAAAGCAACCCAAATTATGCAGATAATTCCCAATTATATTTCAGACAGAATCTGTGAAAGCCTTAATTTAATCCACAATGTGATTTGTGGAGATATAATCTCAATCCTTCAGATAATAATATATAATAATAATGTATAATACCTTCCCACCGACAGGAGTGAAATCTAATGTATAGCTCTGATTGCTGTTGCTGGCAGCTATTAAATCCAATGAAGTTCACGAGTAACATTTTTAAATTTCCAACTTGAAAATTCACAGTTCAGGTACACTAATGAACCTGGCATAACTGTGTTCAGACCTTTTTTTTTCAGACCATTTTTCTTTTAATAGTCTATGGCCCAACCTCCAAAAGATCATGTGATTTTCAGGATGAACTTTTCTCCCAGAAACACTCACTTTATATAACCCTTAATCTGATACATCTATTTTATAGGAACACTTTCAATATTTCCTTGTTATCATTTGTTTACACTTAACACCACGATTCTTAGATATATTTTATTTTTATCCTTTATTTACTTTTCTTACCTTATTTTTAAAATTTTACCCTCTTGATAGACCTCACCCACGTGATACTGTTTCTTAAACAAGGCTTTTGGGCAAGAATTCACCCGTAACTTCTAAATTTTATTGTGTACTTTGAGTTTAAAGTTATCTCTTGTTACTACAATTGCAGCTCTAGGACATTCGTATTTTTTCACCATACGCCAGTGACGACCGTCTGCACAAAGGTGTAACAGGTCACAGACGCGCACACACAGGAGACACGGAAGAACGAAGGTCAGACACGCGCACGTTTGCCCGCAGACGCTCCCCCACACGCGCTACCTTCCGTGGGGTGGCAGGCACGTCTGCCCGTCCCGCTGCCCTCAGTACGGCGTAAACCCTGAGCGGTGAGAAGGGACACCCCATCTGCTCTGACGAATGCGCACAGGCTCCCAGCAATCGCTTTGTGGAGGGAGTGGATCCATGAGTGATAGGCGTATTGATAACTTTCGCCCTCTGCAGCCAACCCCGACACGCCACCGCCCTGAGGCTTGCTCACCGACAAGTTACGGGGCTATATAAAACGTTCATAATAAACAGTGCTCGGCATGGAACACAGGCTTTCAAACTTTGGTCTCTGAAGGGCAACAGTTTAATGGAAATACCTGGTGAACGCTTCCCTGCTTCATCCACTACGTGGGCACATAGGAGCAAACCAGAACACGGCAAGAAAGAAACTTCAATGATGGATTTTGTGAATGAAACTAAAAGGCTGCCTATATTATGTGTATTTAGATAAAAAGGGTCTGTCTTTATTCTGGTGTTTGAGATGCTAGCTGTGCTAATTTATTAGTGCCTACAACGAAGGACTGGAAAATAGCAGTGCACAGACCAACTGACGTACTTCTTTTCTTCTTTTAAAGATTTAACTGATGCACTTTTTTTTTTAAAGGATTTATTCGAGAGAGAGCGAGCGCACGCAAGCACGTGTGTGAGTGGAGGGAGGGGCAGAGGGAGAGAATCCTCAAGCAGCCTCCCGACAGGGGGCTCGATCTCACGACCCATGGGCTCATGACCTGAGCTGAAACCAAAAGCTGGATGCTCAACCAACGGAGCCACGCGGGCGCCCCGACTTGTTTCCTGATATGGATTTCGGCTGTCGTGGCAAACCCCCGGGTCGGATGGGATGTGTGCGTGGGGTCCAACACAGGGAGGGATGTTCACTGGGCGTCCGGCTGCGCTCACAGGCACACCGCTCTCCACGGCGCCACTTTGGGAGACGGAGGGGACTCGACGGTGTGAGCATCAGACACGTACGCACAAACTCTCAGAGGCATGTGGGGTGACGTTTCCTGAGTTCCCATGTGTCTCCCGTCAGAAGATCGGCCCCGTAGGGCAGGGACCACAGCCCGCCGGCTGCACCCAGTCTCTGCAGTTGCCAGGGTGCTGTTGAATTACATACACTTCAGTGTTTCTTAAAGTGGGGTCAGAAGCCCCGGCATCAGAGTTCTTCAGGGGCATGTGTTTAAAATGCGTATTTGGGGCCTCTTCTGGGCTGGATTCATACGTAGACATCCTAATCCCCAGTACCTCAGAACATGACTGCATTTGGAGACAGGGCCGTTGGAGAGGTGATTAAGGTACAATGAAGTCATTGGTGGGGGACCTAATCCAGCCTGACCAATGTCCTCACAAGACGGGGTGCAGGAGGAGTGGTTAGGACACAGTCCCCCACAGAGGGAAGACCCTGTGAGGACACGAACATGCAAGCCAAGGAGAGAAACCTCAGCACAAACAACCGACTGACCCGCGCTCTCAGACTCCTGGCCTCCGAACTGTGTGCACCTGCTAGGGAGGGTTCCACAGGACGGAGGTGTGAACGGCCTTCCAAGGCCAGCCAAGCCAAGGACTTTTCTTCTCCAAATCTTGTAAGCAGTAGATACAGCTATGTCTTTCTTCCACTGTTTTCTTGACTTCTTTTCTTGTCTGTTTTCTTCCTGTCCACTGACCAGTGCTTGACCTCCAGGGCTGGCTCTCTGGCTTTTGATGACCTTGAACCTCATGGTTCCTCACAGCTCCACCCTGGGTCCTCTTCTTGTCTCCTCATACCCCATTCCGAGGTGAACTCCTCCATCTGTTGTCTGCTCCGAATCGGAAAAGTCACTTGATATTGCTTGAGCTGGAAACCTGAAGGTCGCCCTTACCCGATGGTCCTGCCCCGCCTCCGCTACGTAATGGGCCAGCAAGTCCGCCAACTCTGCCTCCATGTACAACTTCATTGCAGACTGTTGCCTAACAGTTCCCTATTTCTGGCCCTGGTCCCTCCATCTAGCCTTCACGGAGGAAAAAAGATGACTTCTTAAATTGAAATTTGATCCCGGAGCTCCCCAGATAAAAAATCCACAGCTCTTCCTTGGCATACCCGGCCTCTTCACGAGCCACGCGCCTTGCCCTCTGTCCCATCCCACCATGGTGGTCTCTTGGTGCCACCTGCTCGCTCCCTTGGAAGGCCTGGAATGTGTTCAAGTCCTCGGCTCCGGGAGTAGCGAGCTTCTCCTCTTGCTGAGAGACGGCTTCCCTGAGGAAGGCACGCGCAGCCTCTGCTCCCACGCAAGTGTCCGCTACTCCTGTCACAGGGCACGTGCTGTTTTTTTCTCACAAGCTGTAGTTACCTTATGCTTACTTGCATCTAGAATGCAAACTCCGGAAGGGCAGGGAAGACAGCATTTCCTGAGGTAGCTCTGAGCACAGCACGGGGCGGCGCCCAGGAGATGCTAGACAGAGAGGCGTGATTAAGGGCTGCAGGGTCGAGGCCCTACCTGGCCAGGGTGGCCCGGGAGCCGTCTACCACCGAGGCGAAGCACCCTGAGCACGGTCCACACTCGACAGACCTACTGGATGGGAATGAGTGGCTGAGCACATCGGATCCCCCAATGGCCAGTTATGTACCAGACATAGCAGCTGGATCAGAGCTGCTTATCTCTGAAATGGCTTACATCGGTGAGTTCTGGAATCAAGCCGTGTCTGTGTAGAAGGGCCGCATGTCCCTGAGGGTTATGCCTTTGTTTCAGGTAGCCAGGTCTACTGAAACCATGATCGTACTCAACAGCCATCTCTCCTGACGTGGCATTACGAACAAGGTCTACCTTTACCGATGTAAGACCCTCATGTGTTCTTCATCAGAGGGGTGAGGTGTGTGTCGATAGTCAGAAATACAAACACTCAGACTCCTCTAGCACTAGTGACTCAAGAGATTTAGTTATAAAGCAGGACTTCTGTGGGATTATGGCAACTAAAACTGACTTCCATATTCTCATATCCTTTGTGTAAGAACACTAACCATGCTTTTCATCTGATATTAGGGGGTACTCTCAATGCGAAGATTTAACACAAGGAAAGGAATTTTAGGCTAAAAAAAATTTAGACACCTGTCGTGTAATACAACATACGAAAATGTGCCTTCCTTGTCTCTTTACTTAACAGAATGTTGTTGCATTTTCTGTTTGGGCAAGACAGAACTGCTCATCTTCCCCTCACGGCTCATCTGGTTTTGCCCAAGCTGCTAGCTAGACAACACTCTGAAGAGAGAGACGTGTTATTTGTGGTAGATGCTAATACACTTAACACTATGTTACTTACAACAAACTGAAAACCTGACACATCTCACCCACCATACAGGAAAGTCACTCCGCACGGAACAACACAATTAAAAAAGCAAGTATTTGAAGAACATCCAATTTTCGCCAAGACCTCATTTGGGAGGCCAAAGGGGAACAGGTACACTTGGCAGCATAATGACTAATTATTACGTTCAAAAGATGGACAAGTTGCTCAAGAACTGTCGGGGCACCCATTTCACTGCAGCGCATTAACGACCCCAAGCAGCATATGGTATCAGGAGCAGCACCCCAACCCCCGCCCCCACCACCCCCACCTCCGAGAAAATCTTCACGGGAACTGTTTTCCAGAACCAGAACCAGAACCAGAACCCCCGCCTCAGATGGCTCCGGGGGAGGACTGGGGGGCGGCGGGGGGTAAGGGAGAGGGCACACGCTGGTCAAGAGCGCGACGTGAAATGTTCTCTATGTCGCACGGAGCTGCTCCTTAAAAATCGACAGGGAGCGCACCCTGTGAGCTGCCACATTTATAACCCTGTGCTGATATTCAAATTTTCTGTCTTAAGCTAAAGAAAGATTGAACGCCCTGCTGTTGTGTGGCCAAGATTGAAGAGGTGTCTCACTGACATTGTTCAAAGTTTATGAAAATATATGAATGCTCAAATGTCATTGGCTTTGCGCCTCCAACAGACTGTGGTTTTATGAGAAATCAGTCTTTTAATCAAAATGATTGAATACCTTAAGGTCGAATCCAAAGATATCAGTTAATATCTAGAAACGTGCTATTTCTGCAAATTTTGCCAAGCTGTACATATTGTGGTGCATTTTAAAGTGTTAATTTGTGCATCCCATATTGAAAATTGATCTTGAGTTTTAGCTTTTTGTCAAGCAAAAACATATGGTTACAAGCTCTCTGCATTTTACGTGACGGCTGTTGAAGCTGTCACATGTGCAAACTTGATAACCGATGTGACACACACGCAAATAATTTGCTTGTTTAGTAACAATTCAAAGATTCATTATTCATGCAAACACACATTTTTTAAAATGATCAGATGGAAATAGTCTCCGTTTTGTACAATCTAGTCTGGTTGGTGTGCAAACCCAGATAAAATAAAGCTGGGAACTAAGTGGTATTAAACAAATCCAAGAATATGGGTATTTTCAGATAATTATTGAACCAGATGGTGTTTTTTGTTAATTCTGCCATCAGTCTGAGAACTTGATGTCTTACATCTGCACTTGGTAAAATAAATTTTACCACTGACATTATTTCAGTTTTCTTAAAATATTTCAATCAGTTTTAAACCAAGATTTGCAAACATCTGCCACAGTACATGCCTATGAGATGAAATTATTTTGAGATAATTCCTTTAAAAATAGACACCATTTACATGGAATTTAAAATTTATCACCCTTTAAATGAAATCTTCAGAATTATCAGTCTGAATGTTTAATAAAAAGTAAAATGAGAAAAAGAAGGCACATGTGAAAATGAGCGTGGTTAACAGGTCACAGAAAGTGCTGGCTCACTTGGAGAAACCACCCTGGAATTCCACACGCCATTATTTCACAACCTTGACTTAACAGGGAAACGGTAAGTACGTTTTCTGTGTGGTACGATTAAAGGATAAAGGTATATGATGAATTAACCAAAAGACACAGAGGATAGAGGGATTTTATCTACAGGTGAGGTAATCAGCCCTAACTGAATTCCTCCAAACCAGGCCCGCTCCCGGGCTCGCCCACCAGCACGCTGAGCTTCAAGTCTGCCGGGAAACCAGCACGCCGGGCTTAGGTTCTCTCAGAGACTCAAATCGGAGTTCCTGGAAACTCAATTTAAACACAGAAACCCTCCACAAACCCTCCACATGGCTTAACTTCTTCGAGGTAACATTCTCACTGAAGCCCGCACACAAAACCTTACTGTTGAACTGAATCATGAATTCCCACCTGATGTAGAATAGATTGCATTTGGGTAAGTTTTTCGCTTCCAGGTTAGACAATGAATTTTGGGGGGAAGGTTTGAGATTCCTACCCACCCACCTCTTTCTTTTATTTTCTTCCCCAAACTCAGACATCTGAAACCAAACAATAATTTAGCACAGCTCTTTCCAACAGAAGGTCTGCTGCGGACCGACCAAAACCGAGCAACGAAGAACCAGTATCCCAATGAGGACTCATTTTGAACTGTTTCAACTGTAAGAGTAGGACCTAAAACGAGCGCACAGAGATGACCCGACGGAGAGCTTCCCATTGGAGAGCAGGTTCTAATTCAGGTGGAGAATTATTCCATCCCCCCAAAACCTGCATCCTGGGGGGGACGCTCCCACAGCCAGAGCGGCGCACGTCGCACAGCTAGGACCCCACGGCTGTGAGCACTTGTCGCCCTCCTCCTCTCGCGAAGCTCTCAAACTACAAGTGATACTAGCTCCAGAAAGTCGACTTGTGGTTGGCCTGGGAGGAAGGAGGTGAGGCAGGAGCAGGTGGGTCAGCTGTGAGCAGCTAAAATCCAAGGCAGCTCCAACGAGCTGAACCCTAAGACTTCAGTTGCTTTACTTGGCTGCTTGATTCCCTCAATTACTGAGACAAGGGGTTATTAAAATTTGCGACTATTAATTATTCATTCTACCTATATATGATACATTATTAATTATATACTATTAATTATAATTAAAAATGGAATTCATATCAGTTAATTACAATAATTAATTAATATCTTTTAATTATTATCATTAACAATAACAAACTAATAGTTAATAGTTCAAGGCTTAATAGATGATGTATGCCAAGTGGCAACTTTCACACGCACTGTTTTACTCATCAACTCTCAGCACATTCTAGTATCAGCCCTGCCTGACAGACAAGGAAATCCACGTCCGGAGGACAGGCTCTTGACCTAGGCCACCTAGCTACTGAAAGACATCCGCGAACTTAAACCCTGGTCCGCCTGACCCCAGGTTCGCCAGGCCTCGCTAGGGCGGCAAGCTACCCAAAGTCACTGCCCGAGTTCACACACCCTTCTCCCCACCCATGACCCCCAGGCTACCTTTCATAAATAGCACTGGTGAACTAGGTAGCTCTCTCTTTTCTCTCTCACATCAAAGGATACGACAATTTTGAGGTACTCGTTTCACATCATCAAGTTGTTTCCCAAAAAAGTCAAAGCCAATGAAAACTATGAGCTGCAGTAGGTGCACATTACGTCACTCTTTGTGTTTTCCTTTTGCTAATTTGATAGAAAGTATGTAATTGCTGTTTTCGTTTTAAAAACAAAGTTTACGTGTGTTTAATTACTAGGATGATGACTACCTCTCCAGATGTTTGTTTAGAAGTTGTATTTTCTGTCTGATGACTGCTCTGTCATCTTTTCTTACCTACTTATTTATTGTTTGCAGTGTTTTCCCTGTTGATTTGCATGAGCTCTTTATATAAAAAGATATAAAACATTAACGTGTTATTTGATGAAAGATATTTTCTCAGTCTTCTGGTTGCCTTTTTATTCTGGGAACTCCGTACATACAAAATTTAGTTTATCATTTGCTAAATCTATTGGTCTGTTCCTCTGTTGTTTCTTTTATTTGTTAAAATTCTGGGAAAGTTTTCTCATCGGGATTTTGATACCTGTTCAATTCTATTTCTGTAAACTATTATACTTTATTTTTCTATTTAGCTCTTTGATGTGTTAACATTTATTTTTGGGAACTGTGTCCAATAAAACTCTATAAACTGATTATTTGCTATTCTAAGTCTCACGTAATTTATTAAATATTAAATGATATATCCCTTCTCCATTGATTTGAGTCCTCTTGAAGAATATACACATTCACATACATACATATATATGTCAACTAATATTATATAACTAATTACATAATATTACATAACTAATTACAGCTAATATATTGGTGTTAATTTATTTGATTTCTTGCTTTCTAACACCTTCTTAGAGCTTTGAAATCAGATGTACTTTACTTTGAGTCCTGGTTTTGTCACTCAGGAGGTCTTCGGCAAGGCTTGGTTTTCTCATCTTAAGCGGGGATAAACGGTATCCACTTCCTGTGGCAGGTACGAGGATTAAATGAGATGAAATATGTCAAACATCTGGCCTCAGTGTCTGGAACACAGAGAACACTTAGTAATGACAGTTCCAGTGACTGCTAGCCTCCATCCAGGGCACACTGTTCTCACTATTGTAACTTTGTAAATCTTAAAACTTTAGTTTGTCTGCTCAGCATTTATTAGAATTACAACTACAAATTAGAGAGGAAGAACGCTTGTCTCCCATTGTGAAAATACTAAACATTTCGCTTATTTGTCTTCTATACTTATCAGTAAAAACCGTGTTTTTCAAATATAGAGATTAACCTTTTGAAACGGGCATGGGCGGAGTTCTTGATTTTGCTGTTAGAGCTGTAAATGGGGTTATCCCTCTAGTGTTTTTCTAACTGGTTGCAGCTATGATATAGGAAGGTTCTTTATTTTTGTATGTTATTCTTGTATTCGGCCATTTTACCGAGCCATTAATTTCATAGTTTTAAAATTCTCACACAACTTCCTAGGCAGGAATTTATGAGCAAAATAATAACTCTCCTCTTTCTATACCTACTTACTTTGGTTTTAATTTTATTTTTTTATTAACAAGAACTTTCAGAGCTATTTAAGATAATAACAGTGGTCACATGCAATCTCGTTTTGCCCTTGATTTTGAGGCAAGGTTTCACCCCATACAGTTCTGAGAGATGATGGCAGAAGGAACAACTAACTCAGCTTCGCATCCCTGGCTAGGCTCCTTGTCTTTACAAAAATTTTCAGCTTTTAAGTATTTTGTACCCTTTATATATTTTGTGTAAGTTACCTTAAATTTTTTATTGAATAAGGAAAATATGCAAACACCATCTATTCTTTTTGCTCAGTTTTTATTCGTTACAAAATGGTTTTATATCAAATGCCTCTTTTATCCTCTTATTTATTTATTTTTATTTTTTTAAAGATTTTATTTATTTATTTGACAGAGAGAGATTGCAAGTAGGCAGAGAGGCAGGCAGAGGGAGAGGGGGAAGCAGGCTCCCCGCTGAGCAGGGAGCCCAACACGGGGCTCCATCCCAGGACCCTGAGATCATGACCTGAGCCAAAGGCAGAGGCTTTAACCCATTGAGCCACCCAGGCGCCCCTCTTTTATGCTTTTATTCTTTAAGATAATCATTTGACTTTCTAATTTAACATTCTGATGTAATTGAGGGATTTTCTAATATGCTACAGGCTTTTAAATGTGCATGGACAAATCATTCTATTTAGTATGTTTTGTTTTAGACCTTATGTCTCTATTCTAAGAGAGGTTTCTGAGACTGGTAAGTGAGAAGGGATGGAGAGTGTTTAGAAATTATCATATGTGGGTGTTTTGTAGAAGACTGTGGGCTCAAAAAATGTACTCTTGAAGTTTTCAGACTTGCAAAACCTGCAAGTCCTATGTCATAAAACTTTCTAGAACATTAAAAAAAAAAGGTCTCAATTTATTCTTGGACCATGCATTGACATTTTTAAAACTTGTCAACCTTACATTACTATACAGCTTGTTTTATTTGCAGCATTGTCTTCTGATCAATTGTTATAATAAATTTTTCATTTCAATTTTCTTCTTGATTTGCTAGATTTGCCTAATTTCTACCTGAAATATCTTGAATTTATTAATTTTTGTTTTTCTGTTTTCTAAGTCACTTATTACTACTTTTACTGAATTACTTTATTACTCTTTTTTTTCTGACATTTTAGGACTGTCCTAAATCAGCCTACCTTTCTGAATGAGTGAATGAAATGAAATAATGAATAGGGAAATTCATTTTGAATGAAATTCAACAAATTAATGAATTCAATGAATAAATGAAAACATTTATAAAAGCATTAAAGACTGCATTTGTTTCTGAGTTCAACTGGTCAACTTCCACAGCCTCTAATAGGACATTTTGTTTTTTATTACTTTTTAAACAGTCTGCCACTATATTCTTAATTTACTTGTTTTCCCCCATATTATAAAGTATTTTAATATTCACAGGTGATTGTTTTTCCTACTTTTATTGTTTATCACACTGCAATCAGAGAATATGACTTGGTAATTCCTTGTTTTTTAAATGTACTAAAATTTCCTTTAAAGCTAACTGTAAGTTCCATACATTTTTCATGGAACCTTGATCATAAAGTTAATGCCACGTTTAATGATGCCAAATTAAATATACTTATTAATTTCATCTTATTAATTATATTGTTCAAATGCTACATTTGATTTTTCTTCTTCTTGAGTTATCACAGACCGCTACAGATTAAATGCTCCACCTCAGCTGTGTTTACAGCAATTCTCTTTGAACCAGTGACTCTTTGCTTTAGTGGACCTTTTGCTAGATTATTCATAATACTATTATCTTCACCTGTTCATTTAATCATCAAAAGTCTTACACACGTATGATGTGCCAGGTACATTTCTGGGATGTGGGAAAACAGTAGAGAATAACCCTGTCCTTCCTTATGAGGCTTCTACTCTAGAAGAAGAGGAATATAATACATATTAAAATAAGGAAAACAACAAGTGTTCCAGATGCTTTCAGGTATATTTTGAAAGTCAAGAGCATTGGCTGACAGTCAGAATAGAGATCTGATGGAATATTAAGTACCAATCTCTGATTAAGCACCTTGGAGAATGGCATCATGTGGAACGTGACGGGGACAGAGGGGTCAGGGGAGGTCCAGTTTTAAACAGGGCAGTCAGAAAAGGCCCTGATGAAAAGCTGACAACAGACTGAAAGTAAAGGCTGAAAGGAAAAGAAAAGGCAGACCACATGATTGTCTACAGGAGGAACGGTAAGTGCAAAGGCCCTGAGGTCAGAGCATCCTTGTTATGTCTGAGAAACAGTGAGGAGGCCAGTGTGGCTGGAGCATGGTAATAAGGGGAAAAGATATCCAGAGGAAGCTTGGGAGCCACGTTAGCTAGTGCGAAAATTTTGGCTTTTGCTGTGAGTAAGAAGGTCAGCCATGAAGGGTTCTGAGCAGTGAAGGAACATGCACTGACTTATGTTTCAGAACTGCACTGTCAAATATGATAGACACTAGCCACTTGTGGTTATGCTAATTAAAATTTAAATTAACTAAAATGAATGCAAATTGAAAATTCAGGTCCTTGGTTGCACCAGCCAGAGTTGACGTGCTCGACAGCCACATGTGGTGAGTGGCCACTCCTGAACATCGCAGAGCTAGAACGTCTCCGTCATCACAGAACATTCTCCAGGGCAGTCCGTTTCCGAAGGGTTCCTTGGGCTGCAGTGTACTGAAAACCGACAGCGGCAAAGCATGGTGGCAACAGGAAGAGTGGCGAGGAGGCTACTGATGACAGATGGTGGCCGCCGGGACCAGAGCGAGCAGTAGGGGAGGGGACAGTGACCGGACTGCAGAGAGATGCAGGGGATTAGCCGTGAGCGTCTGCTGACAGCCTGGATGTGGAGCTCCCGGTCAGTTCATCCAAAGTCGAGTATTATGCGCCGACCGGATTTTGTCAGTCACCACTTAATTACCTTGAGGAATGGCGGGCACTAGGTGGTTGCTGAATGGTACTCGCATCTTGGCTGCTCCACAAAGAACAAGGAAAACTTCAGCCCTGACATCTTTTCCCCCATCCCTAAAATAAATGGATCTCTAACCCTCTGCAAAGGAGGGTCACGAGGGATTGGGAAAAAAGTTCAAACTTCCCTAAAGCTGACACATGGTACATGAATCATTAACCCTTCAAAACTGAGCAATTAACCTCCTCTAAGGTTACAAAGTATCCCTCTAGCAGGTCTAGAAAACCTGGGCGAAGTGATGATATCCACTTAACTGAGTGAGTACTGCAAATGCAAAGTACTCTGTGAACTGCAACATCCTTAATTAGTAACAGTAATGGTTACTTACATATTATTAATCAAGATCTCAGATATAATGGTACATTTTCTCTTTTATACCTTAAACATAGTAGATGCTCTGTAATTACTTTTGGAAAGAAAAAAAAATGAATGAACTAGTTCTTACTACCACTCAGTTTTATATCTTGGTTTTATGCTGAGTTGGCCAAGTCTCCAGGTGGCAAAAAAAAGTTCAAGTTGCTTTGCTGGGACCTGGTGAACTAATGGGTAAGCTACAATAAAATCCTTTTACTTGGCCTTCAGGGCAATTGCGATAACAGTGGCTACGAATACCTGTTTCTTTCCTGTTTTCAGCTCCTCTGATGTGCTTTGATGATATACAGAGGACTTAGTAGTAGGGTCACTAGCTAAAGGATGCCAGGATGAAAAAAAACTAAAGTCACTATAGGACAGAAAATCAGAAACAGAAGACCAAAATGTAATTTTATTATAAATAGACCGAGGAAAAGCTCATAGGATGAAAATGACAATTATAACAGATTTGGTTGAACCTTAATTATTACCAGTATTCCTTATCCTAAATTCCATAACTTTGGTGGGACAGGTTGGAAGTTAGCAGTGCACATTACTAACTTTACATGCCATTAAACCTCACCTGCCATGTAAAAACAATCCCTCCAAACAGGAGTCTAGGTCAAGGTAGTTCACTCAGTGCAATGTGGCCCCAGCGCACTCCTATCCCGCATCGGAAATGTACCCTGTTGTAAGTCCTATCACAGCAGGAGTCACGTAACAACAGAAGTAGTAATCAAAATTGTACTGATTCTCACACTGAAATAAGTTCAAACTACATGGTGCTAGAGTTCAAAATGACGTGTAATTGTTGCCATGTATTTTAATTACCTAATTTAAGAAGTTAGAAATTAGTTCAGATAAGGAAATGAGAAAACGAAGACTGCAGCTATCAAGCAGGTGAACCAGGAAGAGACAAGTTTTTGACTCACAGAACAGATCTCTAGTTCTATACACTGAAGTGAGTAAAAACTCAGCATTTTAATGTTCATACATACGTGGCTTCTAACATTTGTCCTTATATGAGATTTCTGGCACTACTGAAAACCGTAATACCAAAAAAATCCATTTAAAATTATAATATTACAATGGCCTAAATGTAGTTCCTGTCCATTTTTAGATTAAAAAGGTTTTTTTTTTTTAAACTAACAACAACAACAACAAAAAGCCTTTTAAAACACACACAGGACAGCCAAGACTATCAGTCGATGGTCTGTTTTAGATTTTTTTTTTTTTTTTTTTTTTTTTTTCACAGGGGGAGAGAGGGGGAAGCAGGCCCCCCACTGAGCAGGGAGCCCGATGCGGGCCTCGATCCCAGGACCCTGAGATCATGACCTGAGCCGAAAGCAGAGGCATTAACCCACTGAGCCACCCAGGCGCCCCGATGGTCTGTTTTATTTCTTGCCAGTAGACACCATTAAAAGTTATAAAACTCTAACAACTGTTTTCGTTTATATCTCTCTCCGATCACCCTGATAGCTGCAATGTCTGAAGAAGTTCAAGATCTGTAAAGCCTGTCACATTACAGAAACATGTCTCCCTAAACGGAATGTGAAATTCCAGTAATTGAAGTGATAAATCTAGTGTTTTTTTGCGGGGGTACTTCTGATGAGAACGACAGTAGTAAATTAGGAAATATTCTGTGCTGTTCTATCACGGTAAAAGCCTTTCCATTACCTGTTGTCAGTCACTGGGGATGGGCAAATAACTCAGCTGTCAATCTACCTAGAAAACTTGAAGTTCTGTGAATGATCAATAAAGAACATATATATATATAAACTCTCCATTATCTTCATATAATTCTGTAGACAAGTCTAAGTTGTTTTCATTCCCTGAACTGGAACATATCTCATTTATTCAGAACCAGATTGGAGATCTAGGAATATTTCATTGTTTTACTGCTCGTTACGTGTCACCTTGTTTTCAAATAGTATATGAGTGTTCCATTTCAGTAAGTAGAAGCCTCCCTACCTGGCTGCTGAGGGTAAGTTTACACATGATACAGACTGAACTGAATTACTAGTAACTGTTACCTCCATTTCTTTATTGTTTTTTTGGCTAAAATATTTATTGCCTTACGTTTTCTACTTTAAAAGTCTATTCTTTAGCATTTCTTCAGATCACATAGAAATATTCTAGAAGCTATATCCTTTCACATTATTCTGAATAACGGCGCAGAAGCAAAAGGACAACGTTAGTATTCTTTCCCAAATGAGCTCACTCACAGAAAATATCGGGCAAGGAAATAGATAATCTCGTGTTTCGACTAAAACAATTAATCTATCCAGGCTCCATCAGCTTCCACTTTAGAATGTTTGTCTCAGGTGTCAAAACCAGGTAACAGGAGGTGTGCTTCTTAAGTCATTAGGAAATTTCCACCTCGCTGGTGTGGAGTAGCTACTATCGCTGGAGCATAACACCCAAGACTGACTCCCTGTTCATCTGCACAGGCCTGTTCAATTCTTACAAGTTTTAAAGGGACAAAAAACAGCAATAAGGATAAATTATCTTTAAGTTTTACTTTCAGCTTGGATTAAAAAAAAGTAAAAGTACTTGAGATGTCAATGGAAAAGATTAATGGAGACAAAGTAACTCATGTCCCTTACCCTCAACACATTAAACTTCATTTATCACATATTTTATTTTGGTTGATGGTTTAAAAATGGCCAAAAGAAAAAGAATCTGACTACTTAAGAGGATAAGTGGCAAGATTAGAGGAATCATTTATCTGGAATGAAAAGCCCTGATTTGGTTAAGAATGTGCAGTTGTGTGCATCTTTATTAAAAGCAAACTCAGAGTTACTTGGAGGGAGATAAAAGGACAAGAAAGCAAGAAGATGGCTTGATCTTCAAGAAGGTAGAAGAAATGACTTCCGTTGGAAAGAATTAAAATGTGGGCGTGTAATGTCAGCCAGCAGCTGGGAAAAAGACACGGGGCCAACTGAGAACGTTAGAAGCACGGAAAGAGCATAAAGTTCTGGAGCACCGAACCCCAGAAAAGTCAAGTCGGTGACCAGGTACTCAACCGATACACAAACCCTCTCATTTCTTAATTTCCTTCAATCCTAAAATAAAGACCGTATCTACTTTCTTTAGAAAACGTAAAACATAGAAACCCAGATGAGGGGAAACATGAGGTGAACATGCTGATCATCAAACTCGCTTTGTTCCCTTTGCTCCATTGTAGCTACGCAGGGATCAGGCAACCCGAACGAGCCCCACACTCATCTGGTAGCAGTTACATCAAGTTCAAGGCTTTTCCTTAGAAAACAGAAAAGCTTCGATAGAATTTGACCTGCAATCTGAAGTCTTTTTGGCAACAGAAATGTCGAGTACTGAACAAATTTCCTCAAGAACCGCAGCTACCCTGAGAGTAGTCCATACGCTGACGGATGGAGCCTAAATGGGCCGATTTAATGTTCTGGATGTCGTTTATCTGTAATTACAAAAGGCAAAAGTCAAGGAAACACACAGACAAAAATACAAGGCAAACAGAACACTTGCTTAATTTATTTTTGGAGAGTATATGTACTTGAGGAACAGTTTTATCAGAGCTTTCAGGAGGGGTCTCAGGTGGTCCTGCAAAGAATGTGAGCACGGGCCATGGACCCGACGTACGCGGGCCTTCCCGCCTCGCCACTCCGAGGGAGCACCTTGTGCTCCCTTGAAGCCCGAAACCAAGCCTCTCCAATTAACACATATTTCACTAAATGTGAATGCTTCTGCTTTCACCTTGCTTCATGGGCAAAAATCCAGAGAACATTTCTGCCGGCTTTCTTTCCTCTAGTAACTAAACCACATGTTTTTCTCTCTCAGACAAAGCCTTTTGGGGGCTTTTTATTCAAGAGGGATAAAGGAGGGGAGGAAGGGGTGTGCTCCAAAGTAAGGAGGGATTCTTTTCTCTGCTGCTGTTCGAATTTGTCATTAAAAGTGCAAAGGAAAAAAACAACTACTCATCACTTAATAAATATGGATCTACAACAATTCCTGCTGTGAAACATCACGTCTTCACTGAGAAAGAGAAAAACGAGTTTCTCCCAAACCTTTATTTGAATTTACACGGAACACACTTTCCTAAAATTGCCCACATGTCACTGCATCTATTTTTCTTTTTAAATCAGGCATTAAATATGCATCCTGACTCCCACGTAGGCAATCTGCAGCACAGCAAAATGACTGTGTATTCAATTATAGGCTAAATAAATATAGCAAACATTAGGGAAAAAAGTTTCCAACTCTTTGGGCACCAGGCAGGGTCTCCTTTGCCTCCTTGCAGAATCAGGGGCTCTGTGTCAAGTGCAGCCATCACACAGGACACGCACCAAACCTTCTGCGAGCCACTGAGGAAATGGGCCTCTTCTGTAGTTAGATACGGGGTCAGTTTGGAAAAGAAAAAGAAAAAGAAAAAGAAAAAAAACCCAACACTTCTCTGTGGAGCGAGTCGATGAATCTAGCATGTATCTAAAGTGAAAACAGGTTATTTTAATGAATAAGCCACTCATGGAATAAAGTATTTATATCCCCTCTATTATGAAATTAGGTTAACACTTCTCTAACTAACTGAACTGCAAAACAGCAAATTCACAACAAAGTTAAGATTTTTTTCCCTTCGTCCTTGCTCAGCTGCAGAGGTTTTCAGAACAAATTCCACCACGATGCGTGACCCACTGCGATCGTGGGGAACATCTGCTTCTAACCTTCCCGTTATGACTGACCCAATTCCAGTTTTCGATAATTTGGAAGAAATACTTTTGTACGAAGTCACTGCTATGAGCCTTCAAAAAGTTCAGTTAAAACTGGAAAACACTATTGGGGGTTAAAATGGTCAACCATCAGAGCCTCGCACGCCGGGGTCCCCCACAGCCTGCTAGTTCCCCTGCCTGTCCCGACGGGGCCCGAGAGCCCGACAGTGTCCACCTTGCTAAGTCACGAGGGGATGAAGTGGGGCCCGCAGCCAGGACTCGTGGCAGTGCTGTGGACTCACCACAGCGTGAGGGTCCGGCTCTCACAGCGAACAGCACAGCGGCCACAGGTATTCGCATGAGCCATTTACCTTACCGTTTAAATGTATCAATAGCCAGGTCGGAACTTCTTGCTGAAGGTTTAAAAAAGCGTTTTAATATACCACATAATAAATATTTAGACGCTCTGTGAATTTAAATCCCATGCTTCTTAATAAAGATTTATGTAAATTTTACTGGGCTATTAAAAAACCTTCCGAAACACAAAAAGTCCATTTGTCACTGGGCAAAATTTATACAGAAAGTATTTCAAACAAATAGACCAGACTTGCCCCATAATTTATAATTTCCTCTTATAAGCCTTTTCAAAGTGCAATTACGATGCAAGCTGTGGTTTATAAAAATGGTAGTACTATTTAAGTAGACTCTACTTGATAATTTAAAAATACTGAGATGAAAAATCCAATATTTATTCTTTTGCTCAACAGATACGCATTAAACGCTGCTTACAAGTGTCTTCTGACTTTGGTAAAATATTTAAATGGATCAGGATTTTCTTACTACCTTCCTTCTTTTCCTCTGCCACTTGGATTCATGTAGTTATAAGCAAAGACAGTTTTCCTGCACAACAATATTTAACAAAGCACTGTCTGTAGTGGCAAAGAAGAAATCTGAACGTCCTTGTGTAAGGGAAGCGTTGACTACATTGTGGTGTGCTCACACTCTTATATGCCGCACACTTATTCAGATGAATAATTACTGACTGAGAGGAAAAAAGCAAGTTATGGAATTATGTGTATAGTATTATTTCCCTTTGCTTCCCAAAGCAGTGCGGAGGGGCACGAGCTTTCACTCCTGTAGGAAGGTGTGGTACAGACAGAGCTGAACAGTGATTTGTGGACTGTGACACAGTCTTCTTCATTCGTGTGTGTGTGTGTGTGTGTGTGTGTGTCTGTGTGTGTGTGTGTGGTTTCACTTATTATAAGTCAATTATTTGATGAATTAAAAATTTCTAATAAGGAAAACGAAAACCAAGCATAAGACAGGAGTAGATTAATACAGAAGACTCAGATTTTAACCCACTAATTCCCCACCCATTTCCTGGGTGCTTAATTCCCATCAAGCCTGCTCCCGGCACAAGATAAAGTACAGCTTCCTTTGGGCCATTCGGGGATGCCAAGTTCTCAGTTAGGTTTACGAGGATTTGACTCTACCTGACAAGGGACTGTTCTCTGCTAGCACGAAAGAGCAGTGTTTTATAAAGCTTTCCTTGCCCACCCCTTCTCCCCCCCTCGAGAGAGAGAACAGGGCCGGGGGCAGGGGAGGGAGAGAGAGAATCCTAAGCAGGCTCTATGCCCAGCCCGACATGGCGCTTGATCTCATGACCCTGAGACCATGACCTGAGCCAAAATCAAGAGCCCTGCGCTCAACCAACTGAGCCACCCAGGCGGTCCCAAGAGCAGTGTTTTATAGATGAAAGATGTATTTGCTATCCAAATGAGTGCTTTTCGTTAAGCAAAATATCCATTTAGACAGACCCATAACTGGGAGACATATGGAACCTGTGTTAGTCCAATACAAAGGGCAGAGATGCCTGCAGCAAAAAGGACCCCCCTTCCTCAGGTGAGGCGGGAGGGGCAAGGGTCGTTCCCCATGGGTCCACCATGGCTGCTCATCGAAAGAACCTGGGAATCCATGCCCACTGCTTTACACACAGCAGGTTCAAGAGCAACTGCTGATTCCATCGGGTCCGAAGCTGCCAGCACGCGGGCTCACCGTGCCTGAGTGTGTACGCAGCCGGGATACAAAATACAAACACTTCCGGCCTCAGAAATACAGCAGACATTACGGAATAAGGTTTGCAGTTCAATGGGCATCGAGCACTGGAAGCGACAGAAAAATCACCCACAGTGACCCTCTTACTACTCTGGTGACACAGGGCCCGCGGGGGGCTTTGCCAGTTGAGCACAAGACTCTGCAATGAGCTGCCCACCTCCTCCGCTCTCCTGCGGGCCCCCGCAAGTCTCTGCCAACACAGCGCACCTGAACGGCCCATCACTGAGGGCCCCGTGGGGATGCACACCCCTGTCCCTCTCCCGGCAAATCTCGCAGGCAGGAGGAGACAAGAGAGTGACTAGACAGCCTTGGAAGTCAGACCACGCTTCTCCTCCATCTGTGAACCACGGTCAGATCATGGCCGCTACCGTCGTAAAGTGGCTTCAGGTAATGTGGTCTCTTCTAAGTCAATGCTTCTTCGGGATTTCCACACAATATGCTTTTAAGTTTATTGTATTTCTGCATCAGTTTGCTAGACTAACTCCTCAGCTACAGATTAAGGCTAACTTACAGGTTTACATTAGAAAGGGATAAAAAAAATGCAAGCAAGGCTCTATCTAAGTGTTTGGTAGCGAATGGACTTGAATTATAACTTTTAATTAACTAGTGCAAAGAATGTGGAAATGAAATCCAAGAAGACTGCTTTTTAATGGATCAATTACTTTAATCCCATTCACTCTCCTGCCGTCCTTTCTCTGCTTAAATGTCAGGCGGGCGAGGCGCTTGCCTATCACTCATCTCCCACAACAGCCCGACGCCCACACCCTGCGCCCACGAGTTGGCCTTCCCGGCGATGTCACTGCGGCTCCTCGCTGGGGGCGCTCTTTCTCAAGGGCCCAGGTCCAATACGGGTCCTTCGGAACACCGTCCTCCCAAAAGGGACACACCAAATACAGTGGCTCAGAGACCCATCCCAAAACAGGCCTTGCCCAAGTTTACCCACCGCGCCTCGCTGCAGCTTCCTGTTCAGATCCCACACTTCAGCAAATGGCAATTCTTACAAAAAGGCAGTACTACGGTCTAATAAAGAATCGAAACCCCTCTGGACCCACCGTTCACTTCTGTTTTCCCAGACACACGTTTCCAAGTCAGAGGGTAGGGCACATCCCACTGGACAACGGCGAGCGTGTCACACCGTGCCGCAAGCCAGCCCGGCACGCTCAGAAGCGTGTGGGGATTTAACACTTCCGGAAGCTTCTCACTTACTCAAGGATGCTAACTTAGAGTGTGCACGACTGAGGAGAAAACAATTCTACGTATAATTCAGGGGAAAAAGACTTAAAGTTTAGATGAAGGAGACAAGAATTTAAGTTCAAAATTCTGTTCTATGGAGCAGAAATGGGGACAAGCAGTCACGCTCAAATACATCGTCAACACCTGTGAAGACCTCAGGAAAAATAAGACAATCTGTGTCCAAAGTTTCAATCCCATTAATTAAAATAAAATTTCCAAATAGCTTTTCTTTTTTTAAAAAAAGTGAATCTCTCTTTTAAGTTAAAAAAACTAAAGTCACACATTCAAAGAAAATATGCCAGCTAAGTTTGGCACAGGGTCTGGGCCGAATTCAGTGGCTCCACAGAAGAGCTCCTACAAACAATAGCTCTAAGGTGGTGGTGCCGGCGGCGGGGGGGAGAGGAAGCAAGTTCTTTTGTTTTAGAGACCAGAAATGCAACAGAAACAAAATATAATAAAAAATGAAAATTCAGGTACAGGAATTATGCATTTCATACTGAATAATTATTTCTGTACTGCCCGTAAATCCTCTCTGGTAAGCTGTGCATCTAAAACTCATCGAACTGCCAAGGGGTAAACGCAGCTCCATCCATCAAGCACCCACTTGACAAATACATTCCATAATAGAAGTTTATTTTTATGGGAGGCTGAATCAAGGACTTTCCCATGCATACAAAAACTTGTCAAAATTATTTATGAGTCTTGCTGAGACACACAATATGTCATATCAAACTCCTATTTTCCTTCCAAGCACAGACTGTCAATATCGCCACCACTATCAATAATGCGGAGCACCGCCGAGGGGGGCCCACGGGCGCCGGGTCAGGTGCCCGGCCCGGCCGTGGCCGGAAGCTGTCTCCAGCCAACGCGCAGCTGCGAGGAGGCGATTTACCACCTCTGTGAGGTGTAGTTAGGTAAGCACCGGGGACTGCATTCAGAGACTTTGCAACATAAAGTAAAATGGAAACATATGCTTGAAAAATTATGGTTGATTATGGCTGAAGTAAAACAAAAATAACAAGATATTTCATCTTTCATTTCGCACAGAAAATATTAGTTAAGGCTGATAAAACCAACACTTGAAAATCATGCAAATGGCCCGTCCCCACTGAAGTTTCCATCCTGAAAGATTATTCTGATGGCCCGAATCAGAGGGGATGAGGTGTCTCTGGGAGGTGAGAAGTCGACTTCGTGCAGGCGACGCGAACGTGGCTCTGCCCCTCCTAATACTGCTACCATTTCAGTTCATGAGGAAGCATTTCTTTTAGTGGGTTTGGCACTTCTCTGCTCTGTCACTGTCGCCGGCACAGGGGATCACACCGGGAAGAACAGAAAGTGGCCTCTGAGGTGAGCCACGGCAGTGGGAAAACGCATTCCTATTCTCCGGCTCTCGGGGCGACGGAACCGCCAGTCTCCCGTCCTAAACTAGCCCCGGAACAAGCTGGATCCAGCAGTGGTCTACGCACTCCTCAGAGATGCCCTTGTGCCACGAAGAAGTGAGTCTGACCACCGCTGCTGCACCCCCGGGCTACGGCACGAGCCGTGGCAAGGCCGAGAAGCCCGTGAGTGGACCACAAGGCCAGGAGCGACACCCACACCACAGTGGCTACATTTGGGTGGCACTGGGTGGGCGGAGAGTGTGACAGGGGGGTGCTGGACATTTACTTCAGTCTCTCAACACTAACAGAAACACACGCTTGTGAAACCCGCCTCAGACTGCCCTGCCCTCGGCTCCCTTCCAGCTGCGTGGGGCCGGGTCGCCCGCCCCGCGGGAACCTGCGTGCTCCTACCCCACGGGGGTCGCCACACACCCCTGCGGGGAGCGGCCGGCTCTGACCTCAGGGCGAAGGGCCGAACTGTAGTCACGGTGGCCAGCTCACCTGGTCACAGGGATTGCATTCCAGCTCGATTCTGGAGAGTGACACACAACACCGAGGACAGAGTGTGTGCACTCGGCGTCAGCAACACGCGCGAACAGCCAGGCAGGTGTGCCGCGAACGAGATGTGTTCTCCGCGGGCTGGGGTGTGAATGCACTGGTCCTGATACATAAAAGGAGCTTGTTTTCCTGCAATGCCTAGATGTACTACTAACAAAAATGGGTTCGAGGACAGATTTTTTTCGGTATGAATATGTCCTAACTATTGTATTATTTGTTGTGTATCTGAAATTCAAATGGAACTGTGTGCCCTATATTTTTATTTGCTATATCTGAGGACCCCACATTATAGGGTTTAGGAAAATAAGAGTCTCTCTTCCTTTTCTAGAACAGATAGAAAATCAGGTTGAAGAGCCACATTTTGCATCTGAGATGACTTAGGAATGATTATATTACGTGCATTAAATATAGTGTTTTCCTTCTGCACTTAGTACGGATAACCCTTTAGTATTGTTGGTACCTTAACAACTGCGCTTTTCGTTCCTCCTTAACCTAAAATTGTGCTCTTTGTCCAGAAAGCCTGCTGACTGCTGTCTAATAATAGCTTGTAATTTGAAAAAAAGGAAAATAAAGGTCTTCTCTCTTAAAATATGTAACTTTCTGGAGCCAAGTTTATGGTAACACCTTGAGGCTCTCAGCTCAATGCCAACTTGGAAGCACTTCATAACATCACGACGTTCTAGTTCTACTATCACGTCCCATTTATTCCTCTCCCAAACCTTCTTCGGCTCGAATGATCACATTCGTTATTCCCACGAAACTACCAACTGCCTCGGCTTTTGCCTAATATAGTTCCCATTCCATTTACCTACCTTCTCAATCTTCCTCTTCTTATTAAGACAATTTTTCTCTTTCCCACTTAAAAGAAAAGTTACACACGAATACGCAACACTGGGCTAATCCAAACAATACAGGTATGTGTAGTGTAAAGGGTAAGCGCCCCTTCAGCCCCGCGTGTGTGTGTCAGTCTGCCCGCAAACATGTATATGTGCTTTACATTTTTGTAAGGAAAACAGAATACTGCATCTACCGGTTCTGGAGTCCAGTCTCTTCTACAGCATACGACACATATTCCTAGAGTTACGCTTTGCTTCTTTCCCTGAGCCTTTCTCATTGACCTGCCCATGCCGATCTGGTGCTGAACTACGTTACAGCCCACATTTCAAAGACACTCTCCCCTCCCCGCCCCCAACTGCCCATTTCCTTTTTCCTTCTGTGCTGGGAACTCTGTTAGCTCCTGGAGAAACAAACACGGTTGAAGCCTGGCCCCCGCCCCCAGGAGCTGAGGGTCAGCGGGACCTCATGTGATGGGCACTGTTGACTCTGAACGGCAGGGATCCACTTTTGGCAGGGACTTCAAAAAGACAATTCTGGAAGCAACAACTAATAATCTGCGCTGGGATGGGGGTGGAAGAGGGACAGAATCCAGAGGCTACGTTACTACATCATACAAGAGGCCACGAGTGCCTTTACCTGGTGTTGATGTCATCACTCTGGTTAGTATAATTATTCTCCAAGCATCTTATGTGCACCTGTCTTCCTTTCCAGCTGAAGCAGCAGGAGCTCATGCTTACCTGTTTCACAACGCTCACACTAATGTCGATCACAAAATAGGCAGGTACATATAGATATTAATTACAATTTAATAGCGAATACAAAATTTTCATTAATAAAGTACATCAAAACTTGCAGCAGAAGAAAGGGAGCAAATTGGAAGTGTAAGAAGGGGTGGATCTTTCGTGAACTTTCTGGCACGGTTCTTGCTTTCGCCACACGACGACAGGCCAGATTTGTCCTCAAGTAGGAAGTTATCTCATGAGAACTCTGACACACACACAGCTTTTATTCCGGAAACTGCTGGTTTAAATCACACGAGGTTGATGATGTTGAAAGACTACAAAGACAAAGAGGCTGTGCCTTGACTTCCCTTTGGCCTCGTGACAAGAGAAGTGAGCATGACAACCGAGTGCTGTTCCCCTCCGCGGGACTGTCACTTCACAGACTGTAAAGCACTTTACAGCCGGGCTCTCTGTTGAGTCTCCCAAGAACCCTCTGAGCTAGGACTACATCACGCCATTTAAAATTAATTATTTCTGAGTAGGCAATATATTTACCTTGTTCAAAATTCAAAAGCTACAGATGAATCTATAGGAAAAACAAAGATAAGAAAATACAGTAAAAACAGGTAAAACAGGTGATGATCTAAGTATAATGTACAAAAAAGGAGAAGCAGATATGATGGAAAAAGACAAGGATTTTATAGAGAAATGGACCGCAGGGAAATGACGCTAGGTATCCTGGCCACACCAGGTCCTCCAGAGGAGGGACGAGGGATCTTCCCACGTGGAAGCAGGCAGGAGGCAGAGGCAAGGCTGGAAGACAGACACAGAAGAAAAGGGTTCTAGGAACAAGTGGTTTCATTTAATTCAAAAAGTGATTTTATTTAGCACTTTTCCGTTGCCTTTGCTGAGCCAAGCTGGTCAAGTAAGGAAGAGGAAGGAAAATGGTCCCTGCCCCAGGAGAATTAAAATCAACAGAAACAAGACCCCATGGAAACAGAGGATATTAAATATCCAGTGAACGGCCTGTGTTGGAACGCTGGCCCTGCCGCGGACGGGACCGTGGGAACAACAGTCCCTAGTGTCAGGCACAGCCGAGAGCGGACACTCAGGTTCCTCGTCCTGAAGGTGGAGCAGCACAGATGTCACACGCACGGCAGAGACCACATGGACCGACGAACGCAGGAGTGACCGGCACGAGATGGACACGCGTGTCGGCTGTGAGAGTCGCGGGAAACAGAGGGCAGTGAAGAGGAACAGGAGCAAGGGAAGACTGGGGGCCGGGACGGTCTCGGGAAGAAGTTAAGTCCTCAGGGCGGACAGGAGAAGGGCCAGCCCGGGAAACCGGGGGCAGCCACGGCACAACCAGGGAGCTGCAGGGCTGCACCTCGGGCATGTTTGTCTGAGGCCACCGCCCAGTGAGCAGCACCCTGGGGAGGCGGCCCCCACCCCGGCCCCGGGGACCAGCTGGCCGGCCAGCGCTGCCGGACAGCTGCAGCGCCACGGGCGGCCCAGACAGGGGGCACGGCCGTGGCAGGAGCAAGCGATCCTAGGTGACCGCAGGACACTGACACGACCTTCATGCTTATGTGCTCACCGTAGCAGTCAGCAGGGGGAACGTCGGCCGGTGTAACACACCTGCGATGCTGCAGGGGTGCAGACGGGAGGGGGAAGCAAGAGCCTTCCCTGACGGAGGACACGAACTGCTTGCACTCGAGCATCACTTGGGGAAGCAGATGATGAGCAGACCAGGCCGCGGCCAGTCTTTCGCTCTGAAACAGATGCTTACAGCCGCAACACTCACAGTTTTAGGGACAAGAAGAGGGCCACGGCTGTCGCATCATTTGCTAATGGGGCTTACGTGGTCAAGTCCCAGATGTTCTAAAGCACGAACTACGATGATTTTAGAATTCAGTTGGGATGGTCGAAATCACCGTCCCATGGGATGGAAACGGTTCCAGAGAACAAAATCCCAAACTCGCACACGGGCAGGATTTTTTTTTTTTTACTTTATTTTCTGAGCTGCTCCGTTTTCCCCTGCGCTCTACCTAAGCCAAGGCTCCCCCCTCCCTTTTGTTCAGGCGAGTAACTTTGTTAGCGACGGTGTAGGACAGGCGGTAATGGCAGGCCCGACGCGGGCCCCTAATTGTGAAGCTCTTACGAGGGTTGAACCTGATCATTCACTGAATTGTTGAGTTGATGGGATTCGTGTAGCTGGTTATAAATTGATAATCTAAATTAATTCATTCAAGCAGAAATCGATTTTGTAACTCCTCGAGAGCTTGTAATAATGCTTACCTCCCACTGCTAGCTGCATTCTCTGTTTCGTAAAGCTGGTCGGAAACAGCTGGGTTCAGGTGACCTGCTAGCTCATTAAATCTGTTACATATTCCTTCTAGTAAATGATATTAAGCTGAAATGTCCTAACGTTGATTTTTTTTCTTTAATTTTATGACAGAAATAACCTAATTTGTAACACAAAATAACAATCTCCTTGGATTACTTTGCCTTGTTAAAATATTTTATGCATTTTTCATTTACACAAAGGTAATGGAAAAACACTTAAACTATCTGTTATTTAAACCACAAGAGATATGTTACTGAAAGTCTGATAGCTACAAAAATGATTGTCTCTTCATAGTCTTTACTTTATATCTGTAATAAAAGGCAGACAATTCAATTCATTGGTTAGTAAATAAAGTACGATAGTTTTTATTTTATTTTCTCTGCATTGCTAGAACTAAAATCAGATTGCTTTTTAAATTCATTTAGAAATAAGACTCATTACTTTCCTTTCCTCTTTCTAATCTAAAATGTCTAATGTCCATTCGGATCCTCACATTTTCTTCATCAACAGAAGTTGTAACCTAATTCTAAATCCCATATTAAAAGAATCATTTTCCAAGCTATTCACTCCCTGTGTACTGAGGTTGAGTAATGAAATCAGAGCACCTGCCTTTTGTGCATGAGACTATTAAATACTTATTTCTAGTAACCTCCTGATTTCATTTCCTTTTCCTAAATAAATTTTAAAATAAAAACATCAAGGATACAAGAAGAACAGAGGTAAAATACATCCCAAGGCTCCAAGTGACCAATCATGTTTATTGCTATAATAAGTGATAAGCATTTCTCAAATCAGGAAAGGTGACTAATTGAAGCCCTATTTTCCTTCTCTTCAAAAGCTCTAACATTTACCCAGAAGGGACACACTCATCCATTTTATGGTGTCAAAAGCTTTACAACTGTTAAAAATTAAGATAATGCTTGTTGGCCTGCCTTTCCAATAGGAACTGCCTTATGGCAGAGTTCATTAAACAGACTGATCAACATAAAATAATAGCACTGAATGTGTGAACAGTTTAACACTGAACACTACTCAGTTCCTATTAAAAATGAACTTGAGTGATTTTTCTAAATATTATCCCTAACACTGAAGTTACTGTGTAAAGTTTCCAAAGAATTTAGTTTAAAAATGTCTAAAGATCATAACTACTCATGCAACAGAAGTTAAAGAGAATTTTAACATATAAAGAACAAATGGTTTTATAATCCTAATCTTAAAAAATTCTTTTCCTAATCTTAAAAAAATTCTTAAAAATTAATTTTTATTTTGAGATGTACATCCCATGATAAAAACAAGTAACACAACCACTCACTCAAACTGTGTGCAGACTCCTCTGGTCTAACACACAGACCTTCTAAGGGGAAAAAAAGAGAAAGGAGAAGAGGGAGGGCAGCTGACCGCATGTCCTAAGCTAGGGGAGGCGTGTAGCCCCCAAGACTCCGAGGGAACCCCCTTCCCCTCTGCCTCTCCCACCCGACCCTCCTCCTGAGCGTCTTCCTTAAAAAAGAATAGAGAGTTCATTGACAATGTCACTGAAAACTATAACCAAGAGAAAAAAAACAGAGGGAAAAACAGAAATACAACTGACGTAAGTGGGATTGAAGATAGAATGACCCAGAGCCACATAGGCGTTGTCAGCAAAATAACTCAGGAATTGAAGGGAAATGCTGATTTCATTGTGGACCGGCATGGAAGCTTCTGGAACAGTACAGTACTTCTGTACTTTGTCTTGATCTGCACGCTTCACATCTTGCCTACCCAAACCTCAGCCTGGCCTGGGGCACTCGCTCTGTCTAAGGACGAAGGCAGCTTCCTAGCTAGTCTCCCGGCCCCTCTGTGATGCTCCGGCCACCCACTGGTGGCCCCAACTCCATCTTCAAGTGTCCGTGATCTTAGTGCCGCTCCCCAGGCACGGCAGCTCCCACCGCGACGCCCGCCGAGCCCTGCCCTCCTTCCCTGCTTCTCCCTCATCTGCCCGAGACCTCGCTGCACAGTTCTTCGAGAAGCTGGACTCAATAAATACCCGAATAACAGAATGTTCAGATAGGGAACCACTGCACAGTCTGAAACGCTTTTTCACAAAAAAAGTCAGACAAAAAAAACACTTGCAGACAGTGAGTAAATAAGATTTCCAGCATGTTCCTAAAAAGAGCACGGACGCAGAACCACAGCGCATCATTTCTATGACACCTCGATAGGAGACATTCCATCTCCTGGGAATTGCACTGCCTGTATGTCTCGGAGGTCAATAAATCAATAATAAGCTTTTCTCCCACTTATCACTCATAAAAACTCTACTCTGTCTCCAATTCACTGTCAGAGTTTGGCTGGAACCCTCCGCTTACGGCTCAGACCGGAACTCCGAGGAGCACCCCTCTTGGCCCCTTTCTCTGGCCTCCCCCGCCCTCGGTCCTGAACACCACTGCCATCCTTTGCAAATGGTCCCCCCGATCAGGGGACACGTGTTGCCAGGAGCACCCGGTCATCCGAGAATCTAAGCAGTGACCCCGGCACACGCATTCCATGACCACACGCCAGCAGCGGTCATCCGCCCTCTCCGTGTGTCTGCCTCCCCCTGCACCGGCCACACGGCCCTACCCTGAACGCTTTCACAGGAACGCAAGATCTCCTGACATTCAGTTCGGTCACTTCCGTGGTTCTTCTCAGCTCCCTCTTCACAGGGAATACGCATGCGGTCCAGCAAAGAGTACCCTGACCCAACTTGGTTTTTACTTTTCATAACTGTAACCAGAAATAATTTCAGGCTTACGGACAATGTACAAGCAGAGGACACAGGCCTCGCTCGTGTTGTTGTTCCCTCACTGTGCACATGAGACTGCTTCATCTGCTCCCTCTGTATGTGCACTTAGTACCATTTTCCTTCCTGTAAACCATTCGAGTGGAGTTTGCAGAACCGACGCTCTCTTGCTTGTACATTTTTTCCCTGGAAGTGTCCTAAGAGGAGTGGCTTTCTCCTCAAATCTCACCAGATGTTCCAGTAATGCGATAATATGGAGAGCAACAAACAAAAAGCCCCCCGAACCAAAGGAAACGAACCAAAGAAAAGAACGAGAAAAGAGAAACTCTGGTGCCAGACGCGCCCCCGGCCTGCACCCGACAGGCCCCAGCACACCTGTTCCTCTCCCGTCGGGGGGAACGGTCCCCGTCTCTCTGCTCTAAGGCGCTCCGGTCCGGGATGAAAAGCACAGGCGAGTCACTGAGTGGCACCCCCTCTGGGTGAGCGGACCTCACTCAAATCCCTCTCCACGTCCTCTACCGAGAAAGCATTTCTCACTCATCTCAAGCATCTCAAATCCAGCTCAAAGTACTTTTTTCCAAAGAGCTCTCCTTTGACCAGGGAACGCAGTTCGCTGCGACTCAGTCACCGACCGTGCTGCACTTCCCCTGGAACACTCCCGCTTCTACCTGATTTTTTAAGACCCACTTGACTGAGGGACAACTTTCAGTAAATTAGACACAGGAATGTGTGGTCGGGTGAGTTGGACGAAAGACACGTACTCTTGTAGCTCTCACCGAAAGATATACAGTATCCGCCCCCGCCAACAGGTTTCCTTATAACCCCCCATCCCAGCCCCGGGGTTCATCACTGTCGACTGGGAATGGCCTTCGCAAAGTGGAAGATAAATGGAAGGGCACAGTACTGAATCGTCTGTGTTTGGCATCTTTGGCTCAGCAGAAGTTCTGCGATTCAACCACGCTACTGGACGTGTCAGTAGTTGGTTCATCTTTATCGCTGAGTAATATTCCATGCTGTGGATAATGTACCTACCCATCCATCTGTTGACGGGCACTGGCGTTATTTTTAGCTTTGGCTATTATGAACAGAGCTATTATAAACACACAAATATAAATCTCTGCATGGACATATGCTTTTATTCCTCTCGGGTAAATTCCTAGGAGTGGAATGGCTGGGTCATATGGTAAGTAAGTATATGCTTAATTTTATAAGAAACCGTTAAACAGTTTTCCGAACTGGCTGCACCATTTCATATTCCCACCAGCAATGCATGACAATTCCAGATGCTCCATGCCCTCACTAACATTTGGCATTCTCAGTCTTGTTAATTTGAGCCATTCCAGTGGCTGTAGAGTGGCATGTTATTATGGTTTTAATTTGCATTTCCCTGATGACTGGTGATGTTTTAGAGCATTTCATGTGCTTTTTGGCCATTTGCATACCTTCTTTTACATATTTTTTCTTTGGTTCTGTGTCTTCTTACAATTGAGTTGTAGGTTGTACTTTGTGTATTCTGGATTCCTGTCCTTTCTCAGATATTTGCATAGCAAATACTTCCTCTTAGTCTGTGGCTTGACTTCTTGGTTTTTTTTAATGGGGTCTTCTGAAGAGAAGTTATCAATTCTGATGAAGGACAACTGACCACTGTTCCCTCTAACAGGCTGTCCTGTTTGTGTCTTAGCCAACACATCATTGCTCACCAAGGTCAAAAATACTTTCTCCCACATTTTCTCTTAGCAGTTTTACAGGCTTAGATTTTATATTGGGGTCTGCAAATGCATTTTGAGTTAATTTCTGTGAAGAGTGTGAAGTAAGGGTCATGATTCTGTTCTTTTTTTTTTCTGTATTGGTATTCAAATATTCCAATGATTTGTTGAAAAAAATCACCTTTTCCCTTTGTAGAAAATCAACTGAGCATATTATTTCTATCGTTACACCCAAACCATCCTATCTTGGTTACTGTAGTTTCATAATCAGGTTGTGTAAGCATTCTACATTTTGTTCTTTCTCAAAATTGTTTTGACTAGTTGAGATCTTTTGCATTAGCACGTAAGTTTTAGAACAAGCTTAAAAATTACTACCAAGAAGGCTAGGACTGTGAGGTATCTGCAGATCATTTTGGGGAGAAGTGTCACTAACAGTACTGAAATAAAAATTTCATTTTTCCTTATTTATGTATGCATTTCATCCATGGGCATAGGCCATGTTTTATTTATTTGTTTATTCAACACTCTACCGTGCCATACAACGTTACCTAGAATCGATGTTCAAGAAATGATTGTCGGCTTCAAGAATGACTAGCCCCAGATATGGCCCTAGATATGACCCCCAGTGGGGTCAGCATTACTGAACTAATCTGCTGAAGCTTGCATAGTCTCTTACTGACAGAGCTGTCATTTCCATGTGTCGAGGACTGGAAGATCAGTCTAAGACCTCTAGGCATCAGGCATCTTAAAATTCCCCCTCAATTATAACCTCCACCGTTATTCGCAGTAAACTCTAATTTTTCCCCGTGGGAAGGTCCATCAGCGGCAGTTTCATCTCGGACAGAAGTCTGAAGTCCCACCTTATGCGACTCTTCCAGCTTTTCTTGACCATCTACAGCTTTTGTACATAAACCTTCAGTTTTCCACGTAAATACGTTGCCTTCCCCCCTTCTTTCGATGCGCTCCAAATTCTGCTGGCCTCTGTGAGGACTATTCCCTCCGTTCACAACACTCTTGTGCCAGGCAGATCCATGAGGAATTCCTTCCCTTCTTCTTCAAGTCTTCGCTCAGCCGTCCCACCTCCACAAGGCTGGCCTGGATGTCCCGACCCCTCCTCACGCAGCTCCGCCTCCAGACCCGTCTCTGGTCCTCTTTCTCCATGCTTTTCGTAGTACTTCGCTTGTAACAAACTGCATGACTTTCTTACTTACTATGCCTTTTGTTGAGTGTCTGTCTTCTGAGAGAAAAGATTCTCCATTCACCCTGCTTTCTCAGAGCAGTGCCTGGCGTGGTGCTCAGGAGACTTCTGTTGACTGGATGAATGAGTCTCCTCCTCCCCACATCAGGGCTACAAGCATGACTTGGGTTCTCACGGATGTGGCAGTGCAGGTGTGAGGAGGTGGGGAGGCCGAGAGCCTGACATCCTCCCCAGCTTCCCTGGTTCCATTCTAAGCTGGGAAGTGCTAACTTATGTGAGGATCACGGATAAAAGTAAGCTTCAGACCCACTCTCTTCTCTCAAAATTATGTAACAAAACTCATCGGAGCCAGGGAATTCTAATGAGCCCTCTGGGCTGAACTTCAGGCTCTGAACGCCCAGTGCAGGATTGATCCGAGAGTTTGAGTGGATGAAGTGGAATAAGTGACGTAGCCTGGCCACTGGGAAGATTTACTTGGCTCAGAAATGCGAGAAAAATCACTGAGCATAAAGCTCAACTTACTTCATAATGTCCATGGAAAGCCCATTAAGGTGAGGATAAATTCTAGGAAATGTTATAGAATAGCCATGTTTAAATTTAGTACCAATATTGAATACTTATTGATTTTAAAGAATATATATGCCTATGCTACAATGCCCGTACACCATTTTAAATAGAAAAATTACCACCCATGACTCACCTTCACTAAAAGAGAGACTATTGATCTTAAAAATAAAATTGTGTAACTGCTATTATATTTACATTTCTCTAATTTTTCTTGGTGCCAAACCACTTAAAATATACAGTTCTAGAAACCAAATGGATTACAGAAGACACGCCCGTCAAAAACAGAAGCACCGAGGTTTCGAGGCAGTGCTCCCCGTTAAGCACCATCCGAATCCAAGTGCGTGCTCAGGAACGGCAACACCAAGGTGACGAAGGTGGGTCTCTTCCGCTTCCCTCAGACTTGGGTCTGTGGGCGCACCTCTCTGGGTTCCCAGCTTCCGAGCCTCACCAAATGTGACTTTCTCACGGTTTCTCTGAATGGTTGTAAGCAGGGCCTTAGCGGAACTAGGAAACGTCAACCTGGCAGCTCGGCGGGAGTCAGCAGCTGAGACCACGGGAGCGGCCGGCGTCCTGTGCCGAGGCCCTCGGGGCCCCGCCAGCTCGGCCCTCGGAGCTGCTCGCGACTCGTCCATCCTGGCCGACGGGCAGCTCAGCAGCTCCCTCGCCTTCGCCGTGCCACAGACACGCCTGGGCCATCTGTGTCCTCAGGACGGGGGAGGACATGTCAGCATTTCCGCTTCCCCCCGAGTTCAGGTGACATCCTTTAGTAAAATACACAGAAGAACAGACTGCAGTTCATCGATGGGGCGACTTCACATTTCGCCGGGCTGCCCGGGCACTGCTCTCCACCGTGCACGATGGGGTCGTCTGAGACAGGATGCCAAGGTCAAGAGCTGAGTGTGAATTTGTGTTTGGCTTCTGTAAGAAGAGTTAATGTGGCATTTATGAAAGCTCACTAGAGAAGTTTCCCAGAAATCACCCCTGCAAAAGTTAAGTTCAAAAGGAGCTCAAGCCCTTCACATTTTACACGGTGTATGAATCATCTGTGGGGCTATAAAACCCACGGTTGAAATGTTCAGGAAACCCTGTCAATTCTTTTGCTTTTGAAAGAGATTTCTGTTGTCATACACACAATTGCAAATGTTTAATAGCATGCAGAAATAGAAAATAATCGGAGAGTGTCAACGTGAATCAAATCAAGGAATTTAAGGGAAAAAAAGATAAAATTAAGAAAAAATTTACTTTAATGACCACAATTTTGCTGTAATTTTTTAGATTCCCTTGGCAATTGCCCAATTTAACCAAAACCAGTCCCACTGAAGTTGGTTAGGGTACAGTAAGTAACTAAGTACAACATTTGGCGATGAACTTAAGGTTCACAGAAGGAATTAATTGGAACCTGCACAAGGAGAGTTTCATTTCTGTACGCTTAATGTTCCGTAACCCCAGGGACTCTAAGCTTCAATGATGTTTATTACCTTCTACCAGCTCTGCAATAATCTTTAAGACTATGTCGATAATAAGTCACAGAAACCACCAAAACTGTTTCTAGAAGTAGCTATTTTTGAGTTTGGTAAAGCATAATGAAAAACAAACAAACTTAGTTTGGGACCCTACAAGCAACTTAACATTACACATCTAAATTTTAAGGAGAACACTATAATGACTAAATATATGGACGCAGCATATAAGAAGGTAAATATAAAGAAAAACATAAAGAAAGAACTATCACAGTAAATCAAATTTTGTTTTTTTATAACTAAGAAATAAACTCTAGTACCTAAAATGCCAAGCTCATCGATTTTGCAAACATGACAAATAGTCTGCATCATGTCATGTGCCTTTCCCTTGGATGCTTTCAGAGTAATCTGTGTACACTTTATTGTGGCATACAATACGTATGGAAGACGCACCCACTCTGAGTGAACGCTGTGTTGCATTCTGAACAAAATCCACCAGCCCTGTTGCTACCACCACAATCAAAAACTGGAAATTTCCTATAACCCCAAAAAGATAAGAAATGATTCCCTCAACTCTGTGCCCTTTTGTGATCAATAAACTCCTACAACCTGACAATCAAAGATTTGCTTTCTCTCACCAGAGACTGGCCTTTTCCAGAGTTTCGTATACGTTGAATTACGTAGAACATTATCTGTTTGGGTCTGGCTTCTCTGACTCAGGATGATGTTTTTAGTTCATGCCTTTTCTCACCAAGCAATGCTCCACTGACCATAATCTGCTTACCATTCACCTTCTGATGGGCATGTGAGCTGTTTTCAGCTATTCTAAATAAAGCAACTATGAGCATTTATGGACAAGTTTTCATGTGGACATATGTTTTCGTTTCTTCTGAGTAAACACCTGGGAGTGTAAATGCTGTGTTATATCGTAGGTGAATATTTAACATCGTAAGAACTTGCCAAACTCACTTCCAGAGTGACTGCCATTTCACAGTATCAAGGTATGACAACTCCGGAGGCAGTGGATCTTCATAACATTTGCCATTATCGGTCTTTTAAACTTGTGCAATGTTAATGGGCATGGAGACGTTTTGTGGTTTAATTGCACTTCCGTGAGGACTGTGATGTTGGGTACCATTTCATGTACTTGCTGACCATTTGTATATTCGGGTTTTTTTTCTTTTTCTTTTTCTTTTCTCTCTCTCTCCTTTTTTTTTTTTTTTTTTTTTTTCCTTTTTTTTCTTTGTNTGCCATTTCTTACTTGGTTTTGTCTTATTCACTGAGTTCTAATTTGTTCTTTGAGTACTCTAGATTCGAAAACTACATCAAATATATGTATAGCTTTTCTCCTTATTTTCTTTCTTTTTTTTTTTTAAAGATTTTATTTATTTATTTGACACAGAGAGAGAGATCACAAGTAGGCAGAGAGGCAGGCAGAGAGAGAGGAGGAAGCAGGCTCCCTGCTGAGCAGAGAGCCCGATGCGGGCCTCGATCCCAGGACCCTGAGATCATGACCTGAGCCGAAGGCAGTGGCTTTAACCCACTGAGCCACCCAGGCGCCCTTCTCCTTATTTTCTTAATGGCATCTTTCAAAAAGCAAAGAATTTCAAATTTGATAAAGTTTAATTTATCAATTATTGTTCTTCACTTTGTCCTTTTCATGTGTCTGGAAAAAATCTTCACCTACCTCAGCGGGCAGAAAAATTTTCTCCTATGTCTTCTTCTAGAAGGCCTAGAGTTTAAAGTTTTTTATTTATTTTGAGTCAATTTTGTGAATGGTAAGGGTCACGTTTCATTTTCCTCCTTGGATAGACAAGTATTCCAGAACAGCTTGGTGAGAAGACCAATCTTTCCTCCTTGGCACCTTTGAAAGCCAGCCGATCACATACGCGGGTCTGATTCTGAACTCTACTGTGTTCCATGCTTCTATATATTGTTTCTTCCCTAGTTGATTCAAGATTTCTATTTTAATTACTTAAGTAAAAATTGTCTATATTTAAGGCATACAACATGATGATCTGATATGCATGTGTAGTGAAATGATTACTGAAATTAACCTAATAAAAAATAATGTATCCATCTCCTCACATAGTTTCTTCCTTCTCGTTCTTTCCCTCCCTCCCTCCTCCTCTCCATCCTTCCCTTTCTTTTTTTCCCTTCCTCCCTCTCTTCCTATCTTCCTCCCTCCCTTCCTTCTTTCTTTCCTTCCTTATTCCTTCCTTCCTTCCGTCCGTCCATTCATCCATCCATCCTTTCTTTTCTCTTCCATTTTTTTGGGTGAGAGCACCTGAAAGTTACCCTTTCAATGAACTTCCAGCATTCAATACAGGATTATCACCTGTAGTCAGCATGCTACACATTAGAGCTCTGGACTTATTCACTGCACGTAACTGCAATTTTGTGCCCTTTGACCAGTGTCTCCCCATTTCCCTACCTCCCACCCCAGCTGATGACCTTGTGTTAGAGTAGATCTCAGAATCAGGTTAGGAATGTTTTCAAAGTTTGTTTTCTTTCTCAAAATTATTTTGGTTATCACAAGTTCTTGTATTCCCATATACATTTCGGAAGCAGCCTGTCAGTTTCTACCCAAGCCGCCCAGGACTTTGGGGTAGTACTGAATCTGTAGATCAATTTGGGAATAACGGACATTCAGCAGTACTGAGTCTTTTCGGGGGCTTTTGTTTACCCAGGTCTTCAGTAACTCCTCAGAGTGGTGTTTCAGGGTTTTTTATTGTTCAGATCTTGAGCGGGTTTTTAAAAAATGGATCCCGAGCTATTACCATTTTTAGCTCAGCTAATTTCTTTCCAGTTTTGCTTTAAAAATTTAATTTTGTTGACCGTATTTTTCCACCTTTTAATTAAGCCACAGGGACTCTGGATCGGCAGCTTCGCCCTCCCTTCGGCGTTCACCTCGCGTGCTCTTCTCTGCAGTACCACTGCTGCTCCTGCCGGACAGAGCGGGAGGAACAGGGGAGGGTGGAGGCTCCCGGCACAGGACTTCCTTGCACACACCCACTTCAGAAGACGGACACGGACCCGGCACTTGAGCCCACAGTGTTTCACGCAGACTCGCGTTGGGTTTGGGAATGCAGTATAACCTGTAATAACGCCACCATTCTCTTCAGATTGCTGTAATAAATTTGACCGACATTGATGATGTTATCATCTATCAAAGGAGCTGTAAAATAAATGTGATCTTAACACCTTTGGACTTATCTACTTAGAGATTCAAAGCCTGAAAAAACCTCACGTGTACAGATAGAGCCATGTGCTTTCTAAGCAGTATGAACTTCCCAATGTTAAACACATTTTAAAAGTCTGCATTTCAAATATATGTGTGTACTTTAATAACTAAGTGTCTCATTGAAACATATATGTAATTTCTTTTTTTTAACATCTTAATTTTATTTTTTTCAGTGATCCAAGATTCATTGTTTATGAACCACACCCAGTGCTCCAGGCAATACGTGCCCTCCTTAATACGCACCACCAGGCTCACCCATCCCCCCAAACCCTCCCCTCCAAAACCCTCAGTTTGTTTCTCAGAGTCCACAGTCTCTCGTGGTTCATCTCCCCCTCCGATTTACCCCCTATTCACTTTTCCTTTCCTTCTCCTAATGTCTTCCATGTTATTCTTTATGCTCCACAAGTAAGTGAAACCATATAATTGACTTTCTCTGCTTATTTCACTCAGCATAATCTCCTCCAGACCTGTCCATGTTGATACAAAAGTTGGGTATTCATCCTTTCTGGTAACTGTGTAATATTCCATTGTATATATGGACCACATCTTCTTTATCCATTCGTCTGTTGAAGGGCATCTTGGCTCTTTCCACAATTTGGCGATTATGGACATTGCTGCTGTGAACGTTGGGGTACATATGGCCCTTCTTTTCACTACATCTGTATCTTTGGGGTAAATACCCAGTCATGCAATTGGAGGGTCATAGGGTAGCTCTAGTTTTAATTTTTTGAGGAAATCTCCACACTATTTTCCAAAGTGGCTATACCAACTTGCATTCCCACCAACAGTGAAAGACGGTTCCCCTTTCTCCACATCCTCTCCAGCATTTGTTGTTTCCTGACCTGTTAATTTTGGCCATTTTAACTGGTATAAGGTGGTATCTCAATGTGGTTTTGATTTGAATTTCCCTGATGGCTAGTGATGATGAACATTTTTTCATGTGTCTGTCAGCCATTTGTATGTCTTCTTTGGAGAAGTGTGTGTTCATGTCTTCTGCCTGTTTTTTGACATGATTATCTTTTTTTTGGGTGTTGAGTTTGAGGAGGTCTTTATAGATCTTGGATATCAGCCCTTTGTCTGTAGTGTCACTTGCGAATATCTTCTCCCATTTCATGGGTTGTCTCTTTGTTTTGATGACTGTTTCCTTTGCTGTGCAGAAGCTTTTTATCTTGATGAAGTCCCAAAAGTCAATTTCGCTTTTGATTCCTTTGCTTTTGGAGACGTGTCTTGAAAGCAGTTGCTGTGGCCGATGTTGAAGAGGTTACTGCCTATGTTCTCCTCTAGGATTTTGATAGATTCCTGCCTCACGTTGAGGTCTTTCATCCATTTTGAGTTTATCTTTGTGTATGGTGTGAGAGAATGGTCAAGTTTCATTCTATGCATAGCTGTCCAATTTTCCCAGCACCATTTATTGAAGAGACTGTCTTTTTTCCACTGGATATTTTTTCCTGCTTTTCGAAGATTGTATGACCATAGAGTTGAGGGTCCATATCTGGACTCTCTACTCTGTTCCACTGGTCTATGTATCTGTTTTTGTGCCAGTACCATGCTGTCTTGGTGATCACAGTTTTGTAGTAAAGCTTGAAATTTCTGGTCAAAATACAGGTTGCCCATCTAGTGTAAAAACAAATATCCCTAGAAACTCAAAAATGCCTTTACATGAAAGGAACTAGTCTTAATATTTCAGAAATGATGCTAGATACAATATCACATATCATAATATCATAGTCACATGCATTAGCATGGTAGAGAGACTATAAGAAAGACAAAATACCGGGTGCCTCGGTGGCTCAGTGGGTTAAAGCCTCTGCCTTCAGCTCAGGTTATGATCCCAGGGTCCTGGCATCGAGGCCCACATCAGGCTCCCTACTCGGCAAGGAGCCTGTTTCCTCCTCTCTCTCTGCCTACCTCTCAGCCTACTTGTGATCACTCTCTCTCTGTGTCAAATAAATAAATAAAATCTTTAAAAAAAAAAAGACAAAATACCTTAAGATATCTCACTTTTTTCCCCTTCTTTCCCTCGGAAATAATAGCAACCTTGAGGGAAAAGTGGAAAGTTCAAGAGGCATTTATTTGTCTTACACAGAACTGGGCCAGTTCTTAAGTCATATATCCACAGAAACGTATCTTGAGAGTATATGTGTATACGTCTCAATCTACATTTTGTAAGGACCAAGGAACATCTGACTCTAGTTTCAGCCTTCTCTGCGTAAGAAGATCTGATGTTATATTTCTTATTCTAAGAGCAAAAACTTGGAGATGCTTCCAAATCTACACACAGTTGTTAAATGGCAGCTTCAAGTAAAACTGTGGCAGAGATTGAAAATTATCAAACAGATTACGCTCCCGGATGGGGAAGGGGCTACTGTTCAGGGAATCTCTTGCATTATCGCAGAAGCAGCCATCATTTGTCACCTGATCGTTTGTGAAGGCATGCTGCCCAAGAAACAGTGTGAACTGAGTTGCTTCTTTGGAGCGTGTACCTTTTACTTTGGTGATAATTCCTAATTTCAGGACATGCCAAAATACTTCCTTGGGCAACAGAGTAACAGGCTGCCACAGAACATTTTCAGTGAGAGTTCTCTGCAGTCCACACAGCGTGCTGAAGGACCACGAACACTTCCACGGACAGCCGGTGTTTGCTCCTGCTTCATATTACCTAACCTGCAGGATTTCGGCATTGCCCATCGGCACTAGCCCGGACTGCACAGGGTGTGGAGCCCACAGCGAATCTGCCCCACCGGGCCCTGGCCGGACACGTGTGGACGCAGGGAGTGCTGGGGTAGGACACACAATGACGCTGGGACCAGACCACGGGACGGTGGCTTCGCCCACTACCTTGACGTTCCATCCCAACGACGGTTCCGTGAGTGGACCAAGAGGGTAATATTGGCATTTTGCAAACCAGAAACGGGACGCTCAAAGACAGAAACATGCCAGGCCCTGGTCCTGGGGCAGGGCTAGAGCTCTGTGCTGGTAAAGCCGAAACCCCAGACTGCCTGCACAGAGGGCACTCGGCCGAAGGGGACAGGGGCCCCGGCCCCCACGTCTCCCCCGTCGTGTCTCACAGCACGAACCGCTGTTTCCCGTACTGCTCCGGCTGCTCCGTGGCCCGAGGCAGCAGGCAGCAGAGGCTGCCCCGGGGGGCCCCTGTTCCAAGCAGGGGGCCCCCACGCCACCAGCGGCTGCTCTCACAGGGCGAGGGCCGGGCCTCTGCCCTGCTCTCTCTGCAGGGACTCTGGACAAGGAAGACTTAGAGCCACACTCACATTGTCTCTTAAATCCCAGAGTTTTGGGACCGTACTAGTTAGAAGACTAAAGACTTTCGTTCTTTTCATAAGCTTTTCCAAAGGATAACACTAAGTTAAGGGATTGTGATAATTCATCAGGACCCCAAAGATCTATGCTTTGTTCTCATTGTTCCTATCAACGGACAGTGGTAGACTTCAAATCTGCCTCATTTCAGTTACATCATAAAGAAAAAAATATGCTAAAATGATGTAGGAAACATTTGTAACTTTAAAGGAACTGACATATACTGGCTTAAAGAAATTAGTCTTGAGAAGTTGATTTGTATTACTACAGTTTTTTTTTTCTATCCGATTTTTGAAGGAAACACATTTTCCGTACTGAAAGTGGAGCAATACTTTACCAGTTATTTTTGTGTGTGTGAGTTTTATTTTGTTTTTGTCTTGAATAGAAACATATTAATGTTTAAAGGGTATTTTTAGGAAGCAAAAATTATCAGAGTAGTGAATAAAGTGAAATGCTAAACTCTCTAACTGGCAAGGTGATTCAAATAAAGACGATGGTGCCTGTAGAAGATACCAAGAAAACAGGATTCTTTAGTATTCTTTTATTAAAGATTAAATTACAGGATTTAATCAGAATCATGGCTCAACTTTTGAATATGCAGTTAGTCTTACTGGGCACTAATGCATCACGCTGTACCAGCAAAGGTAATTCGTATGGTCGAGAGTATAATATAATATTCTAAAAATACTGTAAATTTTTCTAGCTTGTACTGAGAGACTGAAATATGTACATATACCTTTAATAGGGCAAAATTTAACTTCACTCAAATACAGAATCAAATCCAACGATCTTTAGTGAACCTGAGAAATCTGGTTCAGTTATGCGATATTTTGTTTACTATAGACTCGGGACCTACTCCTCACTGCGTCTGACCCCTGGAAACCATCCACCAGAGGGATCCTACTTATCATACTTGCTTGAATGAATGTGCATTTTATAATTGCTGGCAGCATTTCTGACCAAGAACTTAGGATTAAATAAATCACAGAACAGTGTGGGATTTTTCCTGACCATCGTCTAATTTTTTTAAGTTTTGAGCACTATAGCACCTAGTTGGTTTTCAATACTCTGTTGGATGTTGAATGACTATCAAAAAGCTTGAACTGCAATAAAGTGAAATTGTGTTTTAAGACCTATAAAAAGGGCATAAATATATAGTAAGCCTAACTGAACTCTAAACATAAAGCACATATCTTGATACTGGATTAAATGGACATATAACCAATATTCATGTATTATAAACAAAAATAAAATATTTAATTTACTGGTGTTGTTAAATTTTATGACGGTTTTTCGTGGGGATGATTTGCCTGGTCCAGGTGCCTCTAAAGAAAGGAATTTGATGCTTATTTCCTTCTCCTGGGAACTTTACTTGTGAAAGCAGAGACATTAAAAATCAGAGCACTGCTCTCCAAGAAGCTCTCGGGGTAGCTCAGGCTCGCCGAAGGTAGGTGGGGTGTGGCGCGCACTGGCGAAGAGGGACGGCGTCATGTTCCAGCTCTAGTTCTGTTAACTCCTGGCCATGGAAATGTGAACAAATCACAGAGCTCTGCTAAAGTCAATTTCATTTTCTATAAAGTAAGAACAAGGTATGGCTTACCTATCTCAGAGGGCTGTTATCAAAGGCTAGAAGTTGTTTCTGATATGTTATCAAATTGATATGTTATTATGCCAAGTGTGGAACATACGTTAAAACAGTGTCATTTAAAAAAAAAAGATCTGTAAAAGAAAGCCAGAGGAGCCAGGCCAGCCAGTTCCTGTCCTTCCCTCCCTAACCCCGAGCAGCTGCAGGGAGAACTCCTCCGTGTCAGGCCAACAGCACGCCACCAGGAAACGCGACCCCTGTGAGACCCTGATTTCTTGTCTTCTGTTCCGTGGCACGTGCCTTTCCGCTGCCGGCCTGCCAAGGAAGACATGGGAGTCTCATGGAACACTGGGCTGCTTACGGCACTTCCAAATTTGAACCCGGAATGTTTGTTCCTTTCTCCACTAATTGCTATGCTTGCAAAACCCAATCATTTTACTTTGCTAAGCTTTGGCCACAGCGGACGTTTCTTCTGTGTTGAAATCCTACTCTCCAGGACTACCTGAGGGAAGACGGACTGATGATATCATTCAAAAGTAACAATATCCACAGAAACGGCAATGTGGAGTATGAACTGCGTGCTAGCCCCTTGATGTAGGACCTGAGCCAACACACAGAAAAGGCTCCCGGGACACCACTTCTGTTATTTTCAGCTTTAGGGAAGTCAGAGGGAACTGCCGATTCTTCCGCCTCCACTGGTGGGAGCTGCAATGTGGCTTACGGGGCGCGGGGCAGAGTGCGATCACACCAGTCGGACCAGCGGCCCCCCTGCGGGGAAGGACAGCCACGGGAGAAGGGAGTCCGCGAGCGCGCACTGAGCCACGGGCCTGCCAAGTCACCGCCCAGGGCGCAGCAGGGCCCACGAACCACACAGGGTGGTGGGAAGCGCATCGGGAAATCAGAAGGGGGCTATCGGCACAACAACCAAGCCTTTCTCGGGACACTTTTCTCCCATGATGCATGTGGCATACCTGCTGGCTCGCTTTTTTTGAAAAAAATCATGTTCTTGGTTCATAAAAAGCTATTACAGTGGCAGCATTATTAGGAAAACTAAGTGATGATAAAAGGTAAAAAAAAAAAAAAATCCCAAAGAATTTTATACCTGGGAAGTAAGCCGTTCAGGAATAACAATGAGCAGAGTTGATGAGTTTCTTTGGAAGAAAAAAAGTTCTAATTCATCAATTTTTTAAAAAGGCAACTGAAAAGAAATGACAAGACCTATCAGTGATAAAAGTTTCTTTTTTATTTTACATAATTTGGAACCACCAGAGACGGATTTAATTTGCCATTTTAGAACAAAATTTCAATGTCTGCTTGTTAGATGCTACAATATTTCTACCTAGCTACCCGCTGTGTGATGAAGACAGGAAACAGGTGGGTGCTCCCACAGACAGCGACAAAAATCTCTTCGCTTAACAGGCAACACGCTGATTATCGGCCACTGGAGTATTGGTGTGCACAGCATCGCAGGTGAACAACAAGGGGACTCGGGTGACAAAGTCTGAGCTTTAAGGTCTAATGAGTGTGGCGAACCAAGTGCAAGTTTGTCCAAATCAACGCTGTCGTCTGAAAATGCTCATTACGAATTAACTTGATAATTATTCCATAATCACCTCCAATAATTACTGGATTTTCTTGGTTATTTAGAAGGAGATAGGTTAATTTCATATAAAGCAAAGATTCAACAGTGGTGCTTTGGGAAAGGGACTGTAGAGTGTTTCATTTTTTATAAGCTATTTTAATAATGGGTTTTAAGGTTAGATTGCCTTTAATAGGTTGCTTTGTAGAAAAGTTTAACACTTTTCACAGAGACAGGCAATTTCCAAAACCTTTAAAGATATAAAATATGGGAAATTTATGAAGAAAAAAACAGTCCCAGAATGTTAATAAGTCCCCTACATTTGTAGGTACATGGTTTCAGCGCTCATCCCAGAGATCACCTTCGACAGCGGAGACATGTTGCTAAATCTGTCGCTCTATGAAGACCAAATATTCGCCTTTCTCCTACATTAATCCTGTGAAGAAGCCCATCATAAAGACTCAAAACAATTTTGCTGCATCCTGAACTCTCATTTTAAGCCAATAGAAAGTGGAAAATGGGAAAATGTGCTATTTCAGAGCTCAGTTACAAAGCCACTAAATGCTACAAGTCTCATACCAGCATTTGGATAACACTTTCGATTTTATGTGGCATATATTTTAGAATACATTTATAGCATACGCTTATAGTTTTTATAGCTTAAGGCAAAGTAAAATTGTAACTGGAAAATAATCCACATTTGAAACGAAACCACTCAGGGGTCTTCCCAGAGACCGTGACCAAGGACGGGCACGCCTGCACCCCCCATGCCACGTGCCCTCCCTCGGCAGCCAGCAGCACCCCTTCGTCTTCAGGGAGCTTTCTGGACTCCTGCAGCCCTCCCGTCCCCTCGCCCTTTGAAATCCCTAGCCCGTGACTTAGACCTGCTCTGCAAACCTCACTGCAGGTTTCCTCAGCAGCCTTGCCTGACATCAGAGATGAAGAGCTTCAGGGAAAAAGTCAAAGTGGTGCCAGGAGCTTCCTCTGATTGCCCACAGCAGCTTGAGCAGGGTGATAAGCAGGGAAGGGGCATGCATTGATCTGGAACATTAGCATTCCGAGGAGTCCTCCATGGATCCACAGACGGCATTGGCAAGCCACCCCAAGCTGGAGGGACACCTGTGGCACGGGCCCCAGTGCCCCCACCCTGCCAGAACACCCCCCAGGTAGAAGGAGGCATGTCCGTATTATGCACCTGTTCTGAGCCCTGCACCAGGGAAGGTGTGCCAGTCTTGCTAAGACACCCACAGCCTCTGCAGGGAACTGGTACTCACACTGACGGAGGAAAGGCCACGGTCAGTGAAAACACACGCAAGCACACACCACTGATGCTGCCGCCACTCCGAAGGTATTAGTCGAACTGGCTCCCATGGGTCCTCCTTAGCCCTCCTCTCTTGTTACCACATGAATTCTGGCATCAGAGATGGCAAACCATCACCTGGCCCCAGCTTCCCCGAGGGACACCAAGCAGAGCCAACTGCAGCAGAGCTGGGGCTCCCTGGCTTCTGCTGGATCTAGGCCTCATCTAAGATGGAATTTTCTTAGCAAATAAATGTCTCAAAATATTTCTCAGCAACGTACTCTCATCTAAAAGAACTGTAATGTCACTGATGCTTGCAAATCAATCTTTTCAGGTTGGAAACTATCCTTAAATCGAAGAGAATCAGAAATTCAGCTATCAACATTGTGGGTGGCGACTCCTTAAAGGAAAAAAAGAATGTGGGAAAAGCGTTACCGATGTAAGAACAATTTGTTTTCCACTTTGAAATTAGGCATTACCCAACCACTTACAAAGAATTTATTTATAGGAAGTTTTCATATCATTTTAGTGTGAAAGATACTCATCTTTCTTTCCAGGAGAGGGAAAGACTCTTTCAACAGTGGAAGAGGTTGTGCAGAACACAGCCCTTTATTCAAACTTGTCACTTTAATGACAGATAATATCCACTGTATGTTTTTCTTGGGGATCCCACATGGTATCGATTGGCATATACTCTAGGATTAGCTAAATTAATACCTTGAGCTAGGGCAAAAATGAAAGAACACAGTAAGAACCCTGGGTTAATAATTAAGCTGGGCTAGCACTTTCTATGGGGTCTCGAAATAAATCCAGAGTTTTCAGAAAACGTGGCACAAGTAATCATAGATACTGAAGTACTGCTTTGAATAGATGATTTCATAAATAAAAATGCCATTGTTTTACTTGGCATTTCTCTTTCTACTATTAAGGTTGATCATTTCTCTGCGACGTAGTTCGGTTCTTCATAAAGCTTTTCCCACTTATCCTCTGATGTCTCCGGGTTCTCATTCCATTTGGATTCATGTGAGTTCCTCCTACATTACAAATGTTAATTCTGTTGTGGATCTTTTCTACAAGTCTAGTTTTGAGCTTCCGTCTACATTTTGATAATCATACCTTTTAATGCCTGTATCGTGCCGAACAGATAATTTTGTAGAGGCCACAGATCCAGAGCCACTGCACAGACCCTCAGCAGCGTGTGCAAGAAAGGGGTGGAGTCCGGCTTCTTCTCCGCTAGCGTCTCAGCCTCCAGAGCCTGGCCTCGCCGGGAGGCCTCCCGCGAAGTGGCCTTCAGAGGGGGGCTCAGCGTAGGTGTGCACTCAGAAGGCTTCTCCCTATTGTCTGTCCAGGTTTGGTCCGTGTTTCCTTTATCTTGTCCTCCCCGTCACGTGGCCATTTGTGCCAGTCCCTTTCCCAGCCCCATACCTCACATCTCCCTGGTAGCTCTGTGCCCTCCCACCACCCCAACGACCACCTGTGTGTCAACAGTGCTGAGCTGATGTCTTCATCTTGATGCAAGCTTCTCTGTTCAAGTTTGGGTTCTCAGGTGATGACTACATAGCTCCACCTGGATGTCTGTCAGTTCCACAAACTCCCTGTGCTTTCCACTAAAACTGTATTCTACCCTCCTGCCCTCCATCAGAGACTCCTAGTGTCTCTCTTCGTTCAACAGCCTTAGTATCCAGTCAGGCAATACAATGTCATCTGGAAGTCATCCTCAACCCTCCTTCTTCAAGCTCCACACTCACTCTGCAGCCTCTTCTAGAAAGTTCACAAATGTACTCCCTGTTTTTGATTCCCATCACTTCTCAACTACCGCAAGCTTGCCTCCACCTTTGTCTTGCAGAATCTTTCTTAATCATGGTCCATATTATCTTTCCAAAACACGCACCTAAATATGCTATTCCTCTACTCTTCAAGACATTCTGTGACTTCCAACTGCCCCTAAAATGAAGTCTAAACATTAACATGGCAACCGAGGTCTTCCCAAATTCCCAGCACGCCCCAGCTCTACTTCAGTACCATTGCTCGCCAGCCCCCACGTGAGGCAAGGCATTTTCCTCCCATCCAAGTCTTCGCTTGTGCTACTGCATGCCACGTGCTTCCTGCACCTCTTGTTTTACCTGACTTCTCATTCAGTTTGTTACTACCACGTCCGGGAAGGCTTTCATGGCCCCCCTCCCCGCTCATGACTTGACGTTACACAACCTGATTCAGTAATGAGAAAAAATACAATGTGAGATGAAAGATGACCAGGCACAATAAAGAGAGAAATCTTGAATACATATATGAAAGTTAGACTAATGTCAGCATTTATAATACACTAATGCTGCAGATTTACATAAAATTACAAAAAATCCAATAGGAAAATGAGGAAAGAAGAGAGAGAAAATTCACCACAAAATCAAAAACAAATGTCCCAATTCAGGAGTCGTCAGAAAGCGCCAATCGAAAGACCACGCTACGAGCCTGGCGGCAGCGGGAAACACCAACAGCATGTGGCCTCCTGCGCTGGGGCCACCGGACACCACTCCCCACGGTCTCTGTCATCGCCGGTGCCCGTCGGGGTCCTGGAGACACCGGGCTTTTCGACTCAAGCTCTCTACCTTCCACTCAATGACATATTTAAAAGAGAAATCCTTTACTTCTCCTATTCTTTATTCACATCGCTTCAGATATACATTCAGGAAGGAGTTTAAATGAACCATCTCGTCTTAGAAAGTGTGCTTGAGATGCTCTACTGAAAGCAGCTATGAAACGCACGGAAAGGAAACATAAGGAACGTAAGCTTGCACCGTCGCTTCCTTGTGCAGATGTTTCAAGTATGTGAGGAAGGTGTGTGTGAGAAAGGTGCGTGTGAGGAAGGTGCATGGGAGGGAGGGGCCGGGGAGCAAAGTACATGGGAGGAAGGTGCGCGTGAGGAAGGTGCGCGTGAGGAAGGTGTGTGGGAGCGGCGCGCGTGGGACGGCGGCCTGGACCGCGCGGGCAGGGTCGCGGCTGCTGGTCGCTGGCTGGCTTTCTGCTTTCACACCGCGGTCGCTTACTGATACTTGCCAGAGGAGACTTGGGCCTGATCCACGTGGACTCAGGTCACTTTAGCTCACAAATGTCTTGCGCTGGCTTTGAGACGCAATCGATCGTCAAGAGCTACGGCAAGTAGTACAGACCGTCGGCAAAGCCCCCCAACGTATCCGAAGGCAAACAAGTTAAATTACAAACACATAAACACAGGGCTCGAAACAAAAACACTAATTTTCTAAATGGTTAAGATTCCGTGCCTTTTCTGCTTCCTGCCCGTCCGGCCCCTGTTCTGCTCAGAGGCCGGGAGCCTGCACGGTGGCGCGTAAGCCCTCCTGCTACAGTTCAAAGGACGTGACTCGTCAGTAGAGGTGTTTTCCTCGTAGACCGGGGAGGTGCTCCACTTCGAGAACCCCCTATTCTAAAGTATCCGAACCCTGCGCGACGCGCACACGCGACAGCCCGCGGGGGCGGGCGTCCGTCACGACGGCCACTCGGCTGGGCGAGGCCACAGGGGCTGGGAGAGGGCAGGCCGCGCTGCGGGCGGGACGTGGCGGGAGGGCGGCAGATGCGCCCCTGGCTGCTGAACTCCCTGTGAAGGGTCGCTGGCCGCCTGGGACGCTTTTCTCCCTGTTTAACGAGCTCGGAAAGCGCCCGCTCTGTGCTGATCGCCCTGACAGCCCCGAAACCGGACCGTGTGACAGGCGCCGCTCTGTGCAAGCACAGGGTGCCGTGACCGGCCTGGGGGGCTGGCGGCCTACCACGAAATCCCGGCCACGCAGAACAGAGGAGCTTCATAAAAGCAAACGTTATCTCTATGAATAAGAAAGATGAGGTAAGGAGAGGGGCGTAGGGACACTGACAAACTCAGCCCTTTGAACAAAAAGAAATTCAGTGACAGAAAGAGGACAAGAGTCTACGCTGAGGAAACAGTCAAGGACCAGGGATCGGGGTCTCCACCTGCGCTGACTCCCGGCGGCAGGGCGGGCCAGCTGGTGACACGTGGGGCCGGTCGGTGTGGGACGACACTGTGAGACTCTGCCTCCGTCAGGCCCGCCCGCCACGGCACGGACGGAATGACCGAACCAGACTGTGTGTGGGTGCGGGAGATATTTTAAGTTTAGCTGTTACCGAAGGCACGGAGATATAAAGAGAAAGCTCCTAGACTAGCCGGCCAGGAAGCCCTCTCTCTGTACGCTGGCTGGCGTGACGGGAAACCGCCCTGTCACCACCGTGGAGCTCAGCTGTGTGTGTGTGGACACTGGGTCTAAAAACATAGAGCAGAAAAGAAAACGTTACCAAGAACTAGAAGATGCATTGGTATCAGACACCAATTCTTTTCTGAGCATTACTTATTAAACAGATACCATATGTTACCACATTATCATGCCCCAAAGACCTCCTTTTGCAGGTTGAAATTAGAAAAATCAAGGCTTCATTAGTGTAACTCATTGATGTTGATCATTTTAGGCTCCTCTTTAGAACACTGAAATTTAATCTGCAGAGAAATAGTGGTATCTATAAGCTATTCTTCCCTCAGACTGATCATGGAAAGTGTGAATTATAATTTAATAAAATCATAAAAGTAAACAAAACGTACCACCCGTGAATGTTTCCCCTTTCCTGCTTTTATTTTTAAATTCCAAAAGCTCAAAGTAGACCTCCTATTAAACAAGCCACGTGTGTTTTGATGAATGACCTTCAATCATTGGTAAATATAATTATAACTGACAAATTCTTTTCAAAACCACTTGGCTATAAGATGCATCTTCCACAAGAGAACATATGCTTAGATAACACTATATCAAGCAATTCAGATCTACACACTATAGAATATTTAAATGCATAACCACAACATATGGGTTACTATACAGTTTTCATGGAGCAAAGAGCTACTATGCAAGCCAATACTGTGATATAACCAGACTTACACGGATAATATATCGCCATAATTCTGCTTCAATTAAAAGCATATTTCAGCAGAAGCCCAGGATGTCGACTCTATGCATTTTAATAATGCCAGACTACAACTCTGCTTATGCTAAATGTACATTACTCAAATGGATTCAGAATTATGCTTTATATAAATAAAGACTGAGCATATTAAGACAAAATCCTGCATAACCTAAGTGTGTATTAATGGCACAGCCCCATAATCTGCTAACGGTTCTACACATTGTGCATAAAAATGAGTAAATCGATATCATGTATGATTTTACTAATATTTTCATTTCAAACTGTTTCTCATTCTTGTCCTCCCAAAGACAGCAAAGTAGAAGCTGAGCAGAAGAAAGACTTCAGGAAAGCACCAGATTTCACTAGATGTACTGTAACACAGCTACACGTTGGGAGTTTCTAAGGCCGCAGTGATAATATCAGAAAGTTCTACTACATAAACAACCACGGCAACCCTATATTAGTCACCTCATGCCACGACCCCGTAACTTCCACACAGAGCATTTAAAGAGTTTTAGAACCAATGAAAAAAAAATCTACATTATTACTGATGGTTTTCACTATTAAGCCATAATGAATGTTAGTGATAGGTATAAACATAGCCTCTGTAAATTCCGACCCTTCCGCATAAGACAGCTTCACGTTGACATAATCAGGTAAAGCTGCCTAAGGTAATTTGATACTTAGGGAAAAAAGGTGAGATGTCATTAGAACCATCTTTAAATGAATAGCAAATTAAACTATGACAATGCCACCATTTTGGAGCTCTCTCCTGTTTTAACTCTTTCTTATGAAGGTTTATGCAGGTATTAAGATTTTTCAAAGAGTAAGGGAGGAGACCTGATCCCTACCACAGGACGGGACCGAAGAGTGATGGAACGAGATGTGAAGGGGCCGTGACTCACAACTGTGAAGCCAACTGCTCGGACAAAAGCACCAGCATCTACTGCACAGGATGCACAGGAAGCGAGGGCAGGTAATCCCCACCGTATATTTGTGCACTTTTTTAGAGTGTTAATATCTTTTCATAATAGTTATTACAATATAGGTCTGAATACTTATATATATTATGATAAACCAATTCAACTGCCACTGAAAATAGAGTGACTGTGCACGTAAGTAGCTAACATGCAGTCATACCAGAGTAGAGTGGGCCCTCAATTCCGTATGACTGGGGTCTTCATAAAATGGGGAAACCGACAGAGGCACGCACACAAGAAGACCGTCCAAGATGACCAGAGTTCTGCCGCCACAAACAAGGGGCCACCAGGACCTCGCAGAGAGACACGGCCCAGCTGCTCCTCCGCCACTCGGAGGAGCATGACCCTGCCAGCACCTTGATCGTGGACTCTTGGCCTGTAGGACCGTGAGGCAGTGAATTCCGGTTGCTTGAGCCCCTCCATCTCTGGTACTTTGTTACGGTGGCTCTAGGAAACGCATATACCGTATTAACTTTTTCAGTACTAGCAATATCTAGAAAATGTTAGAAAACTGAAGATGGGAAAAGATATTTCGTTATCAATGTTTGTCTCAATCGCCTCCAACAGACTTTATGGAACTGCGTGCTGTCCTGTGTGCTGACCATGAGTCAATGCCGACAGACACCCCTCCAGTAAGCGCTAGAAAACCTGTTGCTGGGGAGGCAAAGGCTGCCATTTGGTGAGCTTACGTCAGAGTCTCTTCCTGAGTTCTCTAAATCGTGTTTGATGGCTGTGGCGAAACCTGCAACATCACGTAATGTGGTTCCCGATGTACAGTTATTAGACATGATGATACTACAAAGGAGGGATGGCCAAGGACAGCAAAGGGAGGTGAAGACTCCACACTTCACTCAAATTGGTAAAATGGTGACACCAGTTAACAGTGACAAGTTATGTTTATGTAATGCAATAGCCAGAGTCATCGCTAAAAATGTTATAGGAAAGTGAAAGACTCAAAAATCAAAACTGAATTCTAAAAAGAATGTTCAGGTCAACCACGGGAATGCGGGGAAAAGAACAAACAAGCCCGAGAAACAAAAAGTAGGAAGAGCAAACAGTAACAAAAAAATAAAATGGCTGATGTAAGCCCTAACTTATCAATAATTACAGTAAGTCCAAGTGGTTTAATATACCAACTAAAAGACAGAGATTGTCTAAGAGGATACAAAAATATATATATAGCCCAATCACATGCTGCATACAAGAAGGATATATGTTTCATTTCAAATATACTGACAGATGTAGGCTAAAAGTAAAGGGATAAAACCTATGCTAGAGAAACACTACTTTTTTAAAAAAAGCAGATTTGGCTACATTGTTATCTAATAAAGTAGACTTCAAAGCAAATTAAGTAACGAGGGACTAAAAGGGATGCTTCATGAAAATAATGGATCAACCCACCAAGAAGACACAGCAATTGTGATGGAGCTAGAACATGAGAGACAAAGGGAGGTCAGGGTCTGAGTTCAGGCAGTGGCAACAGGCCAGATCGGGGAAGCTCCGAGCAGACTAGGTATGACCAGGTAAAGGCAGTGCTGAGAGCCTGGAAGATGAAGTGAAGGTCTCCAGCTTTGACCGTGACGGTCTCTAGCTTCAACATTTGGGCAATGCCAGCCCTACAGGAGACAGGAACCTGCGAGGAGGATGAGTAGAATTACAGTAAGGGGTGGGGGGAGAAGGGATAGGGAACAAATAGCTTCTGTCCCCTAGGACGGAGTGGTCATTCGTAACCTTGTGTTTGGAGAAGGTGGTGATAGTGGGTGTGAATACACTGGCTCCAACGGTAGGTGTTAGTGAGTAACGGCACGCAATGGAGTGCATGGGCAAGGGACTGGTGTGCTGGTGATCACGATATTTAAAGGGTAGAAAAAGGAAGAGAAGTCAGTGAAAGAGACCAAGAGCTAAAAAAAGACATCTAAAAAACACGGTGCCTCACTAAAATAAATCAGCATTCAATCAAACCCTTAATAAAAATATCTGAGTGCAGGGCGCCTGGGTGGCTCAGTGGGTTAAAGCCGCTGCCTTCGGCTCAGGTCATGATCCCAGGGTCCTGGGATCGAGGCCCGCGTCGGGCTCTCTGCTCAGCAGGGAGCCTGCTTCCTCCTCTCTCCTCTCTCTCTGCCTGGCTCTCTGCCTACTTGTAATCTCTCTCTCTCTGTGTCAAATGAATAAATAAAATCTTTTAAAAAAAAAATATCTGAGTGCAAAAATCAGTAGCACATGCTTTGTCCTCCAGGTCCCTACTTAAAAAAAGGCCCCGTCACAACCAGCATCCTGGCCCAGGAAGCCTGCTTGGGCTCGTGGGTCCAAGACCCTCTTCCCCTTCCCCGAGACCCCAGGGTGGACAGAAGCACAGGTAGGGAACCTCAGCACAGACGCCCAGCCACATGGCCAGCGAACCCCATCCCGCCCCCTCAGACAGTCCTACCAGAGTTAAGTGGGGTCTAAGGGCAGCATCAGAAAAACCAAGCAAACTGAAATAACACTGCAAAAGGATGAGAACTAAACCACCACCGGTCTCACAGCCTACAAAAATACGCTAAGGTCCACACTAAACCTAAACAGGGTAACTACCTACTAAAATAAAAACTCTAAATATAATCTAGAGTCTCCTAACATAACAGACAAAATGTCCTGGATACAATTTTTAAAAATCACTTGTCATACCAAGAACTAGGAAAATCACAGTGTGAATGAGAAAAGATAATTATCTTATGCCAACCCGAAGATGAATCAGATACTGAAATAATCTGAAAAGAAATTTAGAGCCGGTAATCATAAAAATGCTTTTACCATAAATTACAAATTCCCCCGAAACAAACAGAAAACTAGTAAACCCCAGCCAGCAAAAAAATTAAAGTTACAAAAAAGAAGCAAAGGGGATTCATGGAACTGAATTATACAATAAAAAAAATGTTAAAACTCATCAAGTGGAGATGACAGAGGACTTGAGGAGAGACCACTAGAAGTCCCCAGCTGGAAATGAGAGAGAAAACAGATGGGGAAAACAGGAAGTGAGCCTATAGGGCCAGTGGGAAAACAAGGGATCGGAGCGCTGGTGCGGGAGAAGACAGGCGGCAAAACTGGAAACCTGTTTAAATAAATACCGCTGAATACCCCCCATTGGGTGAGAGAGACCCACAGATCAAGAAGGAGGTAACCTCAAAGAAATCCATGTGAAGACACATCACAGAACTTCTGGAAATTGAAGACCAAAAAGGAATCTCAAAATCAGCCAGAGAGAAATGAGGCGTTACCTAGATGGCCACGCCAATTCAAAAGAACTCCTCGAGCTTCGGAGAGAATCTCTTCATTCTGGTTACCAACAACTAAAGCTTCAACTATAGCATTTAGAATTTTTGATGCCCTTTACTAGAATCTCCAAAATGGGTCATTTCTAAAAGAGACTTCTACTTTGTTAGAGATTAAAACAACATCCCTTCCTTTACAAACTGGGGTTATTACCTGCACACTGTATCTAGACCCGAAACGAAGAAGTCCTCTCTAATGTTATGGGAACCACAGCGATACACGGCTGGAAACGGAGATCTTGGGACACCCCACAAAGCCACTCTGAGTCCTTGGGTAGACCTAGGCTTTTAACAGACAGCTTCCTCAAGTGATTCTGACATGAGCAGCGTAAACCGTACTTGCACAGGTACTAGATACACATATTCTGCGGAGAAAAGCAAGAAAATATTAACCTTCAGCATTTGTTTGTAGAAGGCAAACTAAATCAAGTATATGTAATGAAAGCCAACAAACAAAACATTTAAAACAAGGGAACTAAAATGATAGAGAAAAGAGAAAAGCAATTTACAAGTTTAGTTATAAGATGTAAGTTCAGAAGAACTGAAAAAGAAAAAAAAAAGGTTGTTGAATCAAACATCCCAGACACATTTCTAAAATTTCCTTATGTGACAAAGCAAGATGGATTACTATAGATTCTATTATATTTAGAAGAAATTCCAAGGTTGCAAAGGAAAAAAGTGCTTTTGAACCAATCATCAGATTTTTTTTCATTTTCTTTCACAGTGTTTTTATTGCAAACCATCTCATAGCCTTTTTGGAAGCTGCTGGGGTATAAAACAGATGTTCAAATAAAAGATGCAGTCAGGTGAAGGGAGGCCCGTCGGTGGCCTCCCGTGGGCACGGTACCATCGAACCCTGTAAAGCCCCCTTCCCAAGACCTGCGGCTTTGTCCCTACCCTACTGCACCCCATCCCCTTGCAGACCAAGACCAGTGGACACCATGAGGCTACACAGTCACTCTGCCTCCTATTCTTATTCTACTCGTATTCTTATACTTGTCCAAGCCGGTTTCACACGGCAGGTGCACTCAGAAAAGGTTTGAGGCACTGACACGTTTGACCTTGGCTGCAAAAGCCCTTCTTGTTCCCCAAGAGGGCGCCACAAATATTTCTCTTCGCTCAAGGTCAAGAGGTGGCTCTAAGATCCTGGCCTTGGCCCTGGACTGCTTCTCTGAGAAGCAATCCAAATGCAACCAGGTATTAGTCTTTTCGTTAGATATACACAGGCATGAAATTTTTCATTAAAAGGTAGGAGGGTTTTTTTCAGTACTTTTCTATATATGTTAAATTCTCCAATGCAAAATATGCCAAGTGTAGCAAAATGTACCTATTCTAAAGCCGTGAAAACACAGACACCTAAAATTTTAAATACTCACTAACATAAACATTGCTTTATATGTGAATTGTTTAAAAAGCTGAATATGAAACCACTGAAATGTGGAATAATTTGCTATCAATGAATGTTTCTTCTTAACAAACTTTAACATTGTTAGGCAAATGAAGGGATCCTGCCATAAAATCTAGATCCACTACAAACCAAAAAGCTGAAAGTACTATTAAATGTTCTACCAATATGTAAAAAAATCTTTTAAAAAATGTTTTAAATACGAGCATTTTCTAGCAATTAAATCAAGGTTTGACCAAGAAAGATAACAGAGACGTAAAAACTACCAATGACTAATGGTTTGAAAACGTTATCACTCAAGAAACAAGTAGGCCCAGAAAGTCCCACCACATGGTACCAGTTGTCCGGGAACACTTACAATTAATCAAGGAATCATTTCCAAAGTTATCAGTGAATTATCACATAGGGCGAAACTGCACTGGTTTTCATTTGTCCTCATATTCCAAAGAATGTGAAAAGTCAGTATGGAGTAAAGTACTTAATCTTTGTAAATCAGCATTCTAAAATGCTGGAAAGGACTCAAAATTTTGTGAACCAAGTCACTACCTATTTCAAGACTTCTAAAGAACTGGATACTGAAAAGCAACGCATATCCCAATGGTTTGTCACAGGGCTTGGAGACGTTTTAGTCAGTATCTGGGGTGCAAGTAATGAAGGTTAATCAGTGGGGACAAAAGAAAAATTAAAGAAAGAGTGGCTGGATTTTACGAAGACAGGCAGTGAGACTCGGGCAGCTCCAAGGACTCTACTGTAGGACTGAGGTGCCCCGGGAACGGAGACTGTACACTTCCTATCAGAGTAGGATGAATCGTTATGTACAAAAGAGTGACACCGAATTGTAGTGCGGCTGAAGGATGGATAGTCTGTGACGGATAAGATTTCTAGCCAGAAACATGAGATCCTACTAGTGTTCATTCATTAACTTATTTAATTCATCCCACAAATCACTCAACCAAGTACCAGGCCTTCAATGGATTTACAGCCGAAAAGATAAACAGGACATAAAACAATCGCAAATGCAGTAGGGCGAGAGCCCCAGAGGATGGACACGAGAGCTGGGGAGCGGAGAAGGGCACCAGGCCTGGCCGGGGGCGGTCAGGCGGGCTCGGCCTCCCGGAGGCGGGAGCAGAGGGTACAGCATGTGCCCAGACCCGGACCTGAGAGCAGAGGCACTTAGGAGTGGGCGTGCGTGTTTGGTGCCCACGAGAGTGAGGGCTGAGGTTCATGGTGCAAAGAAGGTGGGAGTGGGCGGGATTAGTTCCTGAGGGGCGGACACTCATCCGTTCCTGCAGGAGACATCCGGAGCGTCTACTGTGTGCCAAGTTCAACATTTGCCTTTGGATGGATCTTCACTGGAGGAAAAGGCAAACAAGATACCGACTCCACAAGATACCAGGGAGCTTTTACCTACCTGGTGGATGTTCAATTAGAAAGAATATGCCTGATGACATATTAGACATTATTTTGGATTTTTGTAAAGACAATGGCAGGTTGAGTTACTCAGGGAAATAGTTTAGTCTTTTTTTGGGGGAGGGGAAAACACCAGCAGGGATGATTTTCCATGTATTAGAGAATTTCCTTTCTTTTCCTTTTAAAGTAATCTCTATGCACAACATGGGGCTTGAACTCATGACCCCGAAATCAAGAGTCACCTGCTCTAGCGACTAAGCCAGCCAGGTGCCTGTACTGGGAATTTTCAAGAGAGTTTGTATTGTTTCTTACCAATGAGAGGAAATAGTTCTGATGTAGAGAATACAGATTTATAGTAATAAGAAAGACACATCACTGATGCCATGTCAAAAGCAAGGAAGCAGATGCAAAGCAAGGATCACTGCATGAATCTTCTTTATTAAACGAACAATAAAAACAAAACAAAAACGAAACATAGCACTAAAGGAAATGGCTTCCCGAGCTCTGATGAAACTGGCTTTGGTCCGATCTACAGCCTCGTGAACCTGGTTCTCCGGCCCATCACCTTCCAGTGTCCCCAGCAAACTGCTGCCGTTCCCCAAACCTCACAGAAACAGAACTCACACAGCAAGTCTGGGTCTGCTCAGAACCCGATACAGTTGGGAAAAGAACACGGATGAGTGGGTAGGTGGTCCATTCTGATTTCTAAGGCTGGTTAAGTACATTTTTCACAATCTGACCAAAATGCAGAGAAGCCTCATCCTCCTGGAACTTTCCAGCGCCAGACAAGCTTCTGTAGTGGCATGAACCACTCTCTCCCCAGCTCACGGCAGGGGAGGACACGGGCAGCAGCTGAACCGTGGGTGCCTGCACACCCTGCCACTTTCCAGCCCCGTGGTCGGACGAGGACCCTAAAATCTGCCGCCCAGCATCCTCGTCTGCAAGACGGATCCCGCGGTGGTACTTAGGACAGAATGGCTGCGAGGGCTGAAGGAGGTCAGTGAACATCCGGCTAGAATGTCAGGAAGTGTGGGGCACTGAACAGTCACCTCGCCTGCAGAACGAGGTCCCGAAGGGGAGAAGAGAGAGGACGAGAAGTAGCACCCATTACATTCCTCGGGTGCCTTAGACACTCTACCCAGCATGTCAGACTTACCGTCTCATTTAATGTCCTAATAATGCTGTAATAAAGAAGCACGATTACCTAATGGAAGACAGTACTTATTCTGGGACTTCAAACTTCAGAGAAAACCCCAATTACTCAATTCTTCAAAACCAGAGAATAACAAGGCCGTTAGGATATGGCATATAAGCACCTGTGTTATCAGCAACTGGTTAAATATGGAATACAGATGCGCTAACCTCGGGTCCTGAGTTTTGCATAAAGAAGCCAGGCTGTTGGATGCAAACTCCCACCAGAATGTCCATCGTTTCAACACTTCCCTAACCGCTGGTACCAGGGCAATGCGAAGTCATCATGGGGTCTGAAATGTTACCACATCTGCGATTTTGAATCTTTCTTGCTTATGGAGAAACTTTCAACCCTGAAATTTTCATCTGTACCTCACATATCAAATGGCAGACAAAATGCATGTTTAAACCCAGAAATTACAAACACTGCTGAAATCAAACTAATTAAAGCACAGCTCTGCTGGGGAGATCTGGCCTGCAAGGATAACAAACGGATTCCCAAGTGTATTTCATTTAGAGAGGCCAAAATTGGCCAGTTTTCACCAAGAGGGTAGAGAAAATGTTTGAAAGACACAAAAACACAACCTCGAGACAACAAAAATGTGCTAAAATGAATCAGCTATTTAGAATCTCTTCAAAGGCACAACAGATGCACACAGGTTAAAAAGGCAGGGGTATCCAACAAGGAGACATGGGTGTTGGGGAAAGAAGGACTAACAGGAGGGTCACGAGCCACCAGTCCAAACCCAAGCCACCGCGTCACAGGAGCAGGTGAGCTGGTATGACCGCACTGGTTCCTGATTTACGGGAATGACAATGAGCGTGATGATGATGATGAGGATGATGGCATAATTTAAACTTAAAACAGACACGAATCTGTTTCAGCTCTTTATTCTCTAAAACAAAGGGACATTTAAGCAAAAAAGGTAATGGGCCTTAAGTACAGACGATTAATTTGACTCACTTTTGTTTTGAAATCCAACGGGCAGTCGGTTTCCTAAAACCCTCACCTAGCATCTATATCTGTAAAGTTTTGCAACCTTGAACAGTTCCTTTGAAATTAAAAATTTACTTGGGAGATGAGGTCCGAAATATAAATACTACCCTCTATTATTAAACTCAGCGTGCTGACAATCTGCTTGAGGTTTATATAGAAAAGAAGAAAAATTCTACTAAACAAAGTAGGTTATATATAAATATTCCCAAGTCTCGGTCTCAGAGAATTTTCAGTCACCAGAGGGTCTGATGGAGAACGAGGCAGAGGTAGCACCCTGGGAGAGAGGTGTGCTCCACGTGTCTCAGCATTCCCAGGGAAATGGCCACATCCCCATTCAAGCCCGGTCTAGCCGCGCCACCCAACAGCCCCGCAAGTACCCAAGAGGTCTTCTGCGCAAACGGGGTCACCTTCCTCCCCAAGTTAAACGTTACTCTTCTTCAGTCAAGACCACAATGAACACCACACCTTTGCTAGAATCTTAAGCTTCACGAGGTCCCACGGTCACATGTTAAAATTGGTGGAGAAGCCTTTTTGCGAGCTGTGATTTCATTCATTCACTTACTTCCTGCGGCAATTACACGGTGCTCTTGCGAGGTAGCGGGGATACGCGGGCAAATCAGACGTGCCAATCTGGCTCGTGTCCAGAAGGCTTTTGCTTCCCGTTCCTCTGCCTGGAAAGTTTTGGTTTCAGGTCTTTGCGTGGCTGGTTCTTCATCATTGGACGATACAGCTCACACGTTCCCTCCTCAGAGAGGCCCAACTCGAAGTAACCTCTCTAGAACTTTCTAGCCTTACCCTGCATTCTTTCCTGTACAACACTTACCATCATCTTAAACGAGCTTCTTTATGGATATGCTTTTTGCCTGACATCCTTAATGCACACGTGCACACGCGCACACACTAGGGGAGTGATGAGGACAAGAATGACGCTCCCCTTGGCTGCCTCCTGACTTTGCTGTAATTCGGCACTTGCACACGTGTTGCACATACAGCAAGAAAATTAAACACATACTCAATATTAAACACACGCATCAATACACTCACTCATCAGTGCCCGAAGGTGAGGCACAGGCTGTGGTTCTCCAGACGAGGGAGAAGCTGACGAATACTATCTGAGGGGTTCACAAAAGGCTTTACAACACATAAGGCTTGAGCTCATCTTGAAAAATGTGTCCCTTCCACCAAAGGACAAGAAAACTGAGGTGGAAAAGGCACTCTAAATTCCTTATATAAAAACTATGATAAACATTTCCCCTCAAAGGACTCTTATCATAATAAGAGTGGCCATTTGTTAAGTACTCAGTCTATGCCAGGAGTGGAGCTTTCCATATATCACCTCAATAAATCTGGAAGATTAGTACTACCATGCACATTCTATGGGAAAGAAAACGGAGGTTCAGAGAGTTTAAAATACCCGCCCAATCTGTAAAAGCTCCTTCCATTATGGCACTGTCTACCTTCCTCCCATAATAGAACTCATCTTCAAATTATTCTGTGAATAAAATAGGAACTGTCAATGCAGACATCCAGGGAATTCACTAATTAGATACTTACTACATAAATATCTTTATGTTTACACAAACTGACATTTTCAAGTTCCTAATCTCTATTAAGAATAACAGATTGTAACCCACTCCTGCTTATTTCTCAAAACTGTTTCAAAACTCAATCCCTCATCTAGAATGTTCCATTAAGAAAATACAGAGAGAAGAGTGAATCAGTAAAAAAAAATATCAGAAGTTAATTTAATTAATGCAACACAGCCCAGAGAACCTGGCCACATGTATGTCCTAGATGTAAGAGTATGTGCCCAAGGACACCTGCAGTGGGCAGGCTCCTGGTCGGCCGAGAGGACACCTGCAGTGGACGGGCTCCTGGCCGGCCGAGGGCCACGTGAGACACAGTCTGACTGGGCTGGCGTGGACTAGCTGTGGGCCTGACAGGAGCACAGGCACTGTTAGGTGAAGGGTGATCAGAGAAGGAGAAGCCCACACGGTACTCAGAAAAGGAAACACGGGCCTGGGAGTACTGTGCTCAGCACTGCCCAGAGAAAGAGGCACCGTGGAGATGGACTTCCAGAACCACAGAGCCACGGGGCCACGGGGCTGGCCAGGCTACCGCCTCAGGCTAGCACAGCAGGCACTGCGCTTAACTCCAGCTCAATGACTGTTCTGGCTTTAAACTCAGTGAAGCAACATTCTGACTTTGATTTGGCTTCACGGGCAGCTTTTCTATGGGAAAACGTGTTGATTGCTGACAGGACTAATCTCGTCTGCTTGATGGTGATATTTTTCAATTTAAAAGAAAAACATCTTAATTTATATATGATTATCTTGCAAAATTTAGTTATGGCGGCTCTGTCAGATTATCTCTGATTGTTGATAAGATCACGTTTCAAGAACTGCAAACTGAGGGCCACCTCCGGGAACCCAGATGAGAGCCTGCCCCTCAGGGCCCATGTGCGACCTCCACCCTAGACATCGCTTCCACGCTTCAAGCCTTCTTTCTCCCAAAACACATTCCTCACGGCCTTCCAATCATTGCTCGCAGCTCATCTCCTCCTTTAAGCCAAACCACGCAGGGATGCTGCACACAGACAGCACACTGAGCTTGGGTGCGGTCCCCACTGCACTTCCCGACAGCGACGCAAGATGCGGGGGGCGGGGGCAGGAATAGGAACCAGGGCGGTGAGAGACAGAGCGTGCCCGCTGCTACAGGCTTCATCTCTGCACCGGCCGGAGCTGGTGCTCGGTCTGCATCATCCACGTGAGAGACGGCGTGTACCACCTCCCTGCCATACAGCTCCTGTGCCCTACACCCCTCTCCGCCAGCCGGAGCTGCGAGTGGTACACACGGGAGTGACAGGGGATCAGAGCACGCATGCTGGGTGTGTAGTGACAGTGTGATGAGAGCACGCATGCTGGGTGTGTACATTACCCTGGGAGAGTGGGACAGTGGCTACTGCAGGCTTATACCGTGAGGACGTGGGGGACATGGTCACACGAGAAGAGGATACTATAAATTTATTCAGCTTCATAAACAAGAAACATCTAGAGTTGTATTAACTGGATCCTGGGGATTTCTTTTTTGCCCTTCAGTTTACAGTCTAGGAGAGGAGCAATTTTCCCAGCTGAATTGAAAATGGTGCTCTACTTCTAATAGGGAGCTTTAGAGAGAAAAGAATCAGGGAGCTGCGAAGTTACAGGGGAAAATATTCATCAAGAGCTGCACGTTCGGGAACTGGACCCGGGGGCTGCCCAGAGAGGCCGGGCGGGCCCTGTCGCGGACGGGGCGGGCAGGGCGCCGCGGGACTGCAGGCGGGGCAGGGACAAGGAGAGAGCTCCGCTGGCTCCCCAGGCCTGTCCCAACCCCGCGCTTCCGTCTGCCCTCTGGCTTGGAGTCGGAGGGCTTCCCGATGCCCTGGGACGAATGAGCAGACCTCCAGCGCAGCTGCTCGGGCTGTGACGCGGCCGGACTCCGGGGCACAGAGCGTTTGGAACACCATTCCTCTGAAAATTCTACTGATGGAACTTAACCCTACATCTCCGTACCCATCACGCTGCCGTGCAGCTCCTAGAAAGAACGGTCTTGCTTCACGGTGGAGACATGCCGGAGTCCCAATCGCTTCCAACGTGCCTGACTCCCCGCTGCGCCTCCCTTCAGGCGCCGGGCCTCGCATCCTCTGATCTTGAAGGTCCAGCCTGTTCTCTGCCAGAGGCACTGAACCCCCGTTCAGCTCTCAGGTCTTTCCCGCACCGGCCCCACAGGTACCACGTGTGCCCCAGGCCCCCAGGACTAACCCACACCCGCCGCGCCCACCCGATGTCCCACGGACCACTCCCTAGATGTGCGTGTGTCAACAACCCTGGCTTCTCCTCTCTCTCGGTGCTTCTGGTCCCTGCGTCGCCTTTCACCTGCCGGCCTCCGAGTGACCTTCACCTGTCCCTCAGCATTGCCCTGAGGATCCATAAGCCCTGAACAGTTCCTTCTCCCTTCATCCGGGGCACGAGGCCACACTCAGGTCGCCACCGGCAGACCACCCTGTTCCCCCAGCACCGCGGTCTCCGCCTGGCTAATCACATGCAACCGTCTCCAGGATGGAGCGGAGTCACGCTGCCCAGAGCTCCCATCGGACTGGACGCATTCCCGCGCCAACGGCCCTTCGCACCCCGCCAGGAAGCCGCGTGCTCTCTTTGCGGCCGTGCGTGTTCTGGGACTACAATGGCACCCCGAAAGGACAATGATGATAATGCAGTCAACGGTGGCTGACACGGGCTAAAGGCAGGGCCTTAACGGCAGAAATCCCTTAGGAAGAGCCCTTTCCGAGTACTAGGGATGATGTGATGTTGAGATTTACACTACATACGTCTGGTGTTTGTGCCCATTCCTGGCGAACAGCTCCTAAAGTCCGGTAATTTCCCGAGTGATAAGAGCTCAAGGAGTGTCCTTTGTTCCAGCGAGGTGACACTGGGTGGGCCCCGGGGTAGTTCCTGGATGGGGCTGGTCACCAGAAAGACCAAGGCATCATCAGAGGCTTGGAATTTTCAGCCCCACCCTCTACTTCTCCAGAGAGTGGGCTAGAAATAGAGTTAATAATTGATCATACCAACTTGAGGAAGCATCCACCAGATCCCAATAATAGGGGGTTCTGAGAGCTTCCGGGTCAGTGAACACATCCGAACACTGGGAGGGTGATACCGATAACAGAACGTCCCCCCTTCATGGAGACAGAAGCTCATGCTAGGGTCCCTTCCAGACTTTGCCCTGTGTAGCTCTTCATCGCTCACCTGGCTCCTTTGTCATGTCCTTCGACAAACTGGTAAACATGTGTCCTTGAGTTCTGTGAGTTCCCCCCGCAAACTAATCAAACCCCAGGAGGGCGTGTGGAAACCTCTGATTCACAGTCCGTCGGAAGCATGAGAAGCTGGACTTGGGGCTGGCATCCGAAGTGGGCGCAGCCTTGTGGGACTGAGCCCCTAACCAGTGGCTTGTGGCACTGTCTCCAGGCAGGCGGGTCAGAATTGAGGTCAACTGTGGGATGTGCGGCCGGGGTCGCACAGAACCGCCTGCTGTGGGGAATCCGCACCCTCTGGTGTCATAAGGGCTGGGGTTGTCGTGTGAGAGTAATGGAGACGAGGAGGAAGACACTTTTTACAACTCAGATAATGTGCCTAAAAAATGAATTTTAAGCCCAATAATGCCTATTGCTATATGCTACATGCCAATGCAGTGATGTCTATTGCTAAGTACAGTTGCTTCATAGACTCTTAAGTTTTAAATATATGGATATATGTGTATTTATACTTATAGAAATGCATTGGTTTCTCCTCCAGTAAAACTTCAGCCTTTGGTAGCACTGCAAGCTTCAAATGATCAAATTAGGCTACCCAAGATAAAAACAAAAAATTCAGGCTAGTTATATTCATTAAAATATTAATAATTCTTGTGTGGTTACAGTGTCAGTCCTTCTTAAAAGTACTGATTTCCTACCAAATGGCAAAGAAAACTTTCATATTATTTTTTCTTTGTCCAATATTTTTATTTTATACACTAAGGCTGAAGAAAACAAGCTTAATAAAATATCTGTATTGACATAATCGTATAGCTGTTAATGATACAGGTTAAACACACACAGTAACAAACACACATAGAGAGATGAGAGTAATACAAGTGTCTATTTTAAAAATAATCATTGTAGAATAAATCTGGTCTGTTTCTCCTAAATAACTGTTTCTAGATGAGATGGTTTGGGAAATAATTTCAAGCAAGCCAACTGATTAAAAAATGTTTTTCTAGCTCATACTACATGCCGAGATTAGCCCATTTTCCTTTTTTTAAAAAAAGCATTAAACTGTTTTAAAATCTTGAACATTTTAATGCCAGAAAAGAGATATTTAATTAACTGAGGTATTTACCTCCAATATAATGAAAGTAAAATATGTTAAAATACATATTTATGTGTGCCTGCACATACACACACACAGACACACACACATTCCCTTCTTTCTCTTCCTTTGAGCCCATTCTTTTTTTTTTTTTCCTTACAGTTAAGGTCTCGGTTTTTCCCCAGGGGGAAAAAAAGTGTAATAATAGTGCTCTTAGGTGCACCTGATTTCTCTTGCTGTCATGGGATCTATCAAAAATAAATTTCCAGTCTATAAAATGACATAAAAATAAGGTATTGTATCTGGGTTTTGAAAGATACTAGAATCCTCTGCCGTCACATTCTTGCCGGATTAAAACAAATCTTCTATATTTCTTTACACAACTATATGGAAATCTTTTCAATTAAGTATAATTCAAGAACACTAAGAACAGTTTAAAAGCACCTCTCTAAATAAAGCATACTGTTAGCGACTGTTAGGCTGAATGACATGAAGATGGGAACATTTTTCTCAAGAAAGTTGTGTGCAGTCAGGAAGACAATCCTGCCCACAACAGAAAGCGTGCAAGGGAAACGTGTGCCGCAGAAGCTCAAGTAGACTGCGGATGTCTCCTTGGAGGTAAAGAAGAAGCGTGCGGCGAGGGTGCACGTAGGAAACACAGATGCCAGAATCTACCAACGGGGGCTGGATTGCCTCGCGCCAGGAATCCAGGGTCTCTGGCCAGAAGGCAGCAAGCCTAGTAAGGGCACCAGGCTCGGGGACAGACCGCAGAGAGAAGGCTGGCTTCCACCCTGCATCTGACCGCCTCCTCCACCCCTGCCCCATGGTCACCACCTCCGGCCACCACCATGCTCTCCCCGAGCACTCATTTCTCCACACAGAAGCCACAGTGACTTTTTTCAGAAGATAAACCAATGTAGCCTCCTCCTCTCTCGCTCACCCCTCCTGTGGCTTCTGTCCGAGTCAGAAGAACTCAGACAGGCCTCCCTGTGGAGGAGTCCTATGCGGCCCACCCATCTGGCCCCCGGGTCACCCTCCGCACACCTGGCGGCCGCTCCGCACGTTGCCCAGGGAGACGCGGACAGCACGGTGCTTCCTGTGGCCAGGGAGGCAAGGGAGAGCCCAGTACGGACACAGTGCCTGACATACACCGAAGAGGAGAGGTGCGTGCGTCAGCTGCCAAGAGTTCCAGATGGTACCGTAAATGGGATCGGACCCACTAAGTCATCTCGTCCTTTTATTTTTAATGAGTTAGTCACTGCTCTAAAGTGATCAAATGGTGTCTTCTTCCTGGCTTCGCAGGCCGCTGGTCACCGGGGTGTCCATTTCCCACGGACAGTAAGGGGTAGGGGCACTGCTCTGGAGTAACAGAACCTGGGAAAACGCCTCACAGTGCTGCGAGGGCTACTCTGGCAACCCCACGGGCAGCTGTGTGTGCATCAGAGTTTAGCATGTACGTTTAAATCTCTGGCCATGTTTTCAGGCACTCTGTTAAGTATGATGAGAACTTTCTAGGATTGCTGGTTCCCCACCTAGAGCCCATATCATACAAACTGCCCTATTCTCCAATTATCTTGGGTATTTTCATTAAAAAATTTTTTAAAAATTATACTCGTAGTGATTATTTTTATTTAAAAAGTCTGCTTATTTCTGCAAGTTAATAGCTATAAAGAAAACTTACTATGAAAATGAATCAAAGTTAACAATGAGATTAAAACCTACATATAAAGATAGTTAATACTGAAAATGAAATAAATCTACAAATATGAAGTCAATAAATTAAAAAAAGAAAACTACATATTCAAATATAGGCCACGTTTCAAGGTTTCAAGATCACACTAGGAGGGCGATCAAGAAGAACTATGGACACATTGACAGTAACGCTCTGATCACTGAGAAGATAAAGCAGGACGAGGCACAGTGCCAAGGGTGAAAGTTCTGAGAACCCAGCTGGCATGAGACACCGCACTCGGGCTTCTGGAGTTTGCCCATTTCTACTAGGTCCCCGCACAAAACTGCTCAGGCAGTTCAACAGGGTGACCATGTGACTGAAACCGAATGAGAAAAGAAAGCAAGAACAGAGCAGGAATGAAGCAAAGGACCTTGGCCGTGGACCAAGGGAACGCCCTTGTTCCTCCTCACCCGCACTTGTTGGGCCCTGTGGGGGTTTCTACTGTTTACGAGGGACCGAAGAAGCAGTGAACATCTTCTGCTGAAGTCTGTTTGAAATGTCTGTTTCAGGGCGCCTGGGTGGCTCAGTGGGTTAAAGCCTCTGCCTTCGGCTCAGGTCATGATCTCAGGGTCCTGGGATCGAGGCCCACATCGGGCTCTCTGCTCGGCAGGGAGCCTGCTTCCTCCTCTCTCCTCTCTCTCTGCCTGCCTCTCTGCCTACTTGTAATCTCTCTGTGTGTCAAATAAATAAATAAAATCTTTAAAAAAAAAAAAAAAGAAATGTCTGTTTCATACAGAGCAACGCAAAGGTGGGTAAGGCGTGAAGGTCTGGAGCCGTCTGGGAGCGCGGCTGTTACGGTCTTACGACCCAGGTTGTTTGGACTCTTGTATGCTGCCCTACTGTGCATGAAGGGAATTTAGACAATGACTCCCCATTATAACACTTAATAGGTGCCGATTCCAGAATCGAGAAAAAAAATTTTTTTTAAAAAGGTGCACTTGAAAATATTAAAATCTGAATCGTGGTAACAAATTTTCAATATTGACGATCCACTAGTCCCAGTAAAGGCAGTAGCAAAAAGTCAAAACAAAATCATTAAAGAAGTTTCTGAAGCTTCTGGAAGCCTCATTAAAAACCACATCCTGTTAAAAGTATGAAAACCCTGGAGAGTCAAGTGAGAGAGATGAAGTGTGTGCGTTCGGAGAATTCCCACGAGCGACACGGGACACCTCCCCAGGTTCAGACAGGACTTGATTCCAAAGCTCCTCACCACGGAGCAGAAGAAAGGCAGTAGGTGTCTTCGAGCGGGTCTTACGACCCAGCGGCAATGTTACCAGAGCGGTTTTGACGAAGCCCACGGCCACCAGACGCTGCAGGCCTCTGTCATGTCCCAGCCGCCGGATGAAGGGACTACGGAAACACGGTGTCGCGGGTCAGGAAGTACCCAGCACGAAACAGGCCTGCCCTGCGGCCAGAGCCCCGCCGCCCGCACGGGCTCTGGCACGGGCCAAGGGAGCCTCTGGAAGACCCCGCACTGTCCTTAGCAGCAGAAACAATGAGAACACGTGTCCGCCACCAGGGCGGCCGCCTGGGGGCCTGAGGCTACACCGCTCTTGCTCGGCTTGCTAACTGAGCACTTGCTTAGTACGTGCACACACTCGCACGCAAGCGCAGGCAGCGACAGATCCGGGAAGGGGTCCCTGTACAGACGCCCCCGCACTGGCTGGGGTGCGTCCGGAAGGCAGGAGCTACAGTCACAGGCGGTGATCCCGCAACCCTCGTGGGCCCCACAGGACTCCGAAGAGAAACCCCGGGCGCCCTCTCGTGGGCGGCCCGCGGCTGTGCGCTGGCCCGCGGCCCCCGGGGGCCTGCTTCCCAGCCATCAGTGCCCCGACCACCCCGCTGCCCACTTCCTGTCGGCTCAGCTCTGCTCTGCCGCTACTGGGAAGCCACTGGGAGCCATCGGCCTGTCCGTAACTCATGGGAGGTCACAGAGAAAATACCTACCCGTTTCCTGTGTTTTTGTTTTTTGCCCGATGTGACAGTTTGATTTTCGTTCTCTGCCCTGTCTCTGCCTCTAGAGGGGACTGGTCACCGCAAACAGACTGAGTGGTCCTACCCCCACTGGGGTTGTGCTCTTAGCGCGCACGCCCCTGGGTTCAGCTCAGATTTCAGAGAGAGGTCAACAGATGTTCAGGTGCTGTGGGGTTTCAGCAGGCTCAGCGATCTCATCAGCACAGGGAACAAACACATCGTTCATTCAGAGCCCCTCATGGTCCTCTGTGGGAAAGAACATTTGAGGAATCGAGTTTGTTCCTAACTTGTCTGTACCTAGACTTCGGGCCTTCCTAACCCATAAACTCTCCCGATGGTCTCAGACTCCCCAAAAATTGTATGCACGCCTTTCCTTACAACTGCAACAAATCAAAGTTACAGAAGAGATTACCAGGAGATTAGGACTGTAATGGAATATTATTTGTAATTTCACATAATGGCAGTATGTCACCCTGTGAAGACCCAGTGAGCTCATCTACTAAAATTTCTTCCTTTATTTTACCTTTAGGGAAGTAAAGCAGAGAGGGCCTCATGCAAACAGTGACCATGAGCAACAGGACTAGATTCCAGGTCCACTAGCTCCTGGATCAGTGGGCTTTTCATTGGTCAATTTTCCCTTGCTTTTTACAAGTTTCCAACGGTTCATTATAAGTATTTGATTTCAAATGCGTGTTCACCTGAGAGAAACATATCGACTGAAAATATAAATGGCTTACGTACTATTTCAAACATTCTTGCTCTATTTTCCACCAGCCATTTCTATGTGCCTTCTACTTCTGGTTCCATGTTTTCCATAAATGAGCACAATGCTAAAACAGGTAGATTCACCAGATTCTTCTAGTTTGCTTTCCAACCTTTGGACTGCCCTTTCTTTTCATATGCCAGCAGGCTAAGTTGTTGAAATAAAATCTTTATGTAAAACACCTTAAAAGTTAGTTATCTTATATAGTTATCTTCATTTTTGACCTCCTTTTCCAGAATACATTAACTCCAATTTGAAATCTTATTTTGAGGAGAGATCTTCTAAGTGTTGTTTTCTCTCATTGCTAATTATAGTTATCTGCATTTTTACATATCCTTCTTATACAAGTTTCAGGTGCTTACATCTCAAGGTATTGGTGTTTATTTTACACCCTGCCCAACATAGTCCCTCTAACATTTTGTCTTCCCTCCCTCTCCTAAAAGGTAAACTTGACCTGTCCTTAGGACTGATCATCTATGGATGTGATGATAGGTTTTTTTTTCTTCCCCAAAATATAATATTCAATACTACAAATAAAATATTTCAGAATGACATACTAAGTAAGAAATCTACCTGGTATTGTTGGGAATTCCAGATATATTATACGGGAACTCAGAACTAGACCAGTAATTTTGACAGAACTGAAACTTTAAAGGGGTGTCTATGGATGCAAAGCTTTGTGTAAGAAAGGGAGAAGAGGGGGGAAAGTCAGCTAAAAGCGAGCAATCTGGAACATGCGGCTTTACAAATACACTGGGCAGCCGGAGAAACAAAGGCCAAGAGGAGTAAACGTCAGCAGGCACCTTACAGCAGTAACACGCTCAGGTTCTAATGAACCAGCAGCAAAGAAAAAGGTGGCCAGTGAGCAAAAGCTCCCATGAAAGAAAATTAGTCGACAAAGGGTTACGAAAGGAATTCCCTCTTGCAAACAGTCAAAGCAGCACAAGGAAAAAGGAGAAGTGGTCACAAAAGAATAGCACCTTCCCGGAGACGGCAGACATGACCTTCTTCAAAAAGAGGAGACGGGCAATCGTGCTTCCGACAGGCTCCCGGCCCACTGCCGACCAAGAGTCCCGGGGTCTATTGTTAGCTCTGCACTTGATCACTTCACCTCGGAAGTCATTCTCTCTCTCCCTCTCAGGGTTGTGGGTAAATTTACAGCATTTTCCTGTGTTCTTGTGTGAAAGACTCAATGAAAAGGAGAGGGGGTTGAAAGGTCATCGGAAGAACCTGGGGACAGAAAGGAACTGGAGGGACCGGGAGACAAAGGGCTGGGGGAAGAGCCGGGGCTCTTAGGGAGGCTGGAGCAGACGGGCTCGGGCTGCGTTCCCACCGAAGGAGCTCGGCCCTGCCCAGCTGTCTGTCTGTGCAGGGCTGCTGTGCGGCGAGCTGGGTGCCGACGCCGCAGGGGTGCGGGCAGCATCCCCCCTCCTCCGAGAGGGAGCGGGCAGGGGGGCGGGGAAGCGCCCCAGAGCCACCAGGGTGGCCGCCTGCTGCTGCAACCTGTCCCGAGCGCCGTTACTTTCACGTCTTAAAGATCTCTCAGATTTATTTTCTAATATAAATGATGCCATTTAGCATCACTCCCCACTGAAGTGCTCTATGTCCTTTGCCACGTCCGGCACAACAGACGGTGCTCTGAAATTCCCCAACGAGCTGCAATCAACAAACAGCTCAGAGGAGGCCCACACAGAAAACATCATGAACCTGTGCCTTCTTAATTAACAATATTCTTAATTCTCCCAGGTCATGTGAAACCACCAGTGATGACTCCGGCTAAAATTAGGTAATACGATTCACTAGGAAAAAAGGAAACTATGTAGAAGACCCTTGTCCGAAGGACCCGCAAACTTGCTTTTCCCCCTTTTTCAAGATGACCCAAATAAAGAAGAAAAGCCTAAGGTAATTTCCTGGAATGGCTTCAGCACAGCCCAGTTTGGGACAAAAGGTGGGACAGGAGAAAGTCAGCTGTCAGGTGACCAACAAAGACCTGCTTCTTCTGCTAATCAAACTGACAAGGGAAACCAGTCAGACCACTAAGCCTCACTTCAAGCACTAAGACAAACAAACATTTTTTCAATGAAAAAGCTACTTGAGAACTCTAATAGTATTAAGCCAAAGAGGATCAGTTCATATGATTAAACTCACCTAAAGAGAATTAAATTTAATATACTTAAAAAGCCTCACTCTCAAAGACAGCAACATAGATTAGTTGCTCAAAGTTGAAGCTTAAAAACTGTCACGTTATTTCAGTCATGATTTCCAGGATATCTTGTTATTTTTATTTTTTTGAAATCTGATTTTTTTCTACCATATTTATGCTTAAATCATTTCTTGTGTTTTATTTTGAATGCATCTCTAATGCAAACCAAAGCACTAAAGTCATTTTCACTTTTCAGTTTCAATCCAAAAAGGCAAAAGAAAAGAAGCATATAAATTGTTATAAAATATACTTTGATGTTTTCAATATAATTGTCAGAATATATGTTTTATTTAGAACTAAAATACAAAGTAAATAAGGAAATGAAACAATTCAAAATGGGGTTAAGATATTTTCTCTCTGACATTTCACATTTTCCAACAATTCACAAAATAAAGTAGATATTTTAAAAGGGAGAATTTGAAACTAAAAGTCAAATAAAAGATGCTGGATGAAAAAAGAGCAATTCAAAGGATTTGTCTGTTTTTTTCTGGGGGCAGAGCAGAAAATAAATTCCCTGGTTATGAGAATCACAATGATCCCTCAGCCCTCATGGTGTCGGCTTTGTGAAATTTGAAACCTCCGTCTTTATTCACACCGTTATTCACGAAACTTAAAATGATTCTCTAGTTTGGAATACATGGCTTGAAATGGTTCTTTTTCCTTTTTCCATTTAGTCCGTCGTAGAAAATGTGTCCTTGCCTATGTGTCTCCTTGTTCTTGCACATGTGCTTTGCGGGCTGTGCTCCTAGACAGTGCAGCTTAAATATAAGTCAGTGGCTAAGGTCCTCGAACCATGTTCCCGTATCAGCCCACACCCCGGGCGATGACTGAGGTGAGGCTGTTGCGGACACTGATACGCGGCCTCGGGCAGCCGCGTCTAACTTCAGAAAGGAAGGGCAGTGTCAGGGCGCCTGTCACTTAGCTGTCACCCGCAGGCTGCAGGTGCACGGCAAAAAGAGCCAGAGAGGCAGCCCGAAGGTTCAGAGGCGGCAGAACCCGGGCTGTGCTGAAAGGAAAAGCAACGGTGCTCCCTAAGAAAGACTGTTTTAATCACTGTGTTCTTAGTACGAGCCCTTGCCTGGTTCAAAAGGGGGAAGAAGAGAGAAAAGCAGAATACCAGATTAATGACAAAGTCATAAAAAAATCGACAAATTAAAACTATGTAAAGAATCAACCTCATCTGACACTGGTATTCATGAAGAAAATTTAAACAATATTATAAATAAGATTAATAAAAGAAGGGGAAAATGAAGCCTTCGTGGAAAATACTGCAGACTGTCATCAGCTTTGAGAACATGAGTCAGGAATTCTCTCTTAAGTCTTTTTAATTTTTTCAATGTTAGAATTGAAGCTGCCACATATTTCAGTGATATTTAAGCTACGACAGCAGTTTTCTAGGCAAGGGATGCTTCCCTTTCAAGAAGCAAAACTCTTTCCTTTTCCCTAAATAAGCATCATAACACGGGCAAGCTGTTTGTGAGGGAAGGAAAAAACAGAACCCGAACAAACCAGTAGAAGATCTAAGAACATATCTGCAGGAGACACTGGAATCTATTCAGTTGGTTAAAACAGATTTTCTTTTTTTTTAGCATTAGAATTTCCATTAAATCTTTTACAGAAATAAATTTCAGCTCCCACTTTCAGAAACATCTCAAAAACATGGACGGAGGGTTTTAGTTCGCTTCAAGTCTAGAGAGTCCTGGAGGCCAGGGAACAGCTCATGGTGTAGGTGTAGTCTCTCTGGGTCACACAAGTAATTCATAAATTGTCTTCCTGCACCTGGTGTATACCACACAGAGATGCTATAAACAATCACCAAAGCAATGCAAATCCTAAGTCTATTCAAGTAAGCAAATGAAGAGAACGAGTTCAGTGTTTCTGGTGTTGAAGGTAGTAAACCAAGGACTGCATTTCTGCCCAGGAAATACAGATGGGAGACAAATAAAAAACAAAACACGACGCAACAAAAAACCCAGTGCACACTCCTAATTTTTACCCACAAACTGCAACCAGGGAATGAATTCATGATCCCCGGAGCGGAGACTGTTCTTGGCTACATTCAAACACTGGTGTGGCACTCAAACTGTTTCTTTCAAACTGCTTTAAAACTAAACATAGGCTTTCCCCTCTTCTCTGCTAATTACACACTTTTCTGTTAAAGAAGCAAGCCCTTTATTGCTCATAATTCCAGCTATCACTTGCCTGGGCATCTTCTCGGATCAATAGCACATAGTTAAGTGGAAGAAAAGGCTAAATGTGATTGCTATTTGCAAAGCAAGGATTAATTTTTAGTTTTTAAGTGTTTCGTGTTAAAATAAATTAAATTCAAGTCACAGGTTCAGGGTAGCTACACATTCAGAGCTTTTTGTTAAATATCTGTCATTTTTTACATGTTGAATCCTGGCATAGGTCATAATAAAATCTAGTGTGCATTCTGCAATTTTCCAGGTCCTGCTGGTAGGCCATACATCTTGGATGGCAAAACTACATGGGTTGTAGCACCATAAAAATCAATAAATACTAACCTTTTCTGGCACTTTGTGCACGGATGCTTTATCAATTGCTGTCAGGTAATAGAACAGTCAGTGATGAACTGTATTTCTCAGCTAAGGGATCCATAACAAATTTAGAAATCAATGTAGATTAACATACTTTTTAAATAAAAAAATCATCAACGGATTTTTATTTCCTATACAAAGAACACAAAAGCTAGTAAGCCCATGTTCTGAGGATGTGCCTTTGGTGGAACATAAATGCCAAGCAGCACTCTCAACTGAAGAACTAAATATTTTATACCTCTCTCTGGCTCCACTTCTATAATTCTATGGATTAGATATAACCTGCTTTCAGACTTTAGGTACCATGCTAAGAAGCGGGAAAATTTTTATCCCCTTTCAACGTCCCATCTTCTCTGTTAGCCATCCACATTCTTCCAGATGAGCTACAGATAATACCTAGTATAATCTTGTAAAGGTTTGAAATAAAGGGGAAAACTCCTTAGTAAAACCAGAATGTCACTTTATGCCATGGAACTGTCCTCAGGGTCACTTCAGCAGTGACCCTCTCACTCTGATCCCGTCACCTGCAGGGCCCTCCTTCATACAACACTGGTCCTGGCCTCCCGTGCCGTGTCCAACAGGGGAACAGACTGCTGGCTGGGAGCCTCCAACGCCCACACTAAGGATTGCATTCTAGTGACTTTACGGTACACACTCTGGTCCTTCAAAACTTTACTCTTAGCTTTGTAGTTGTAGCGCAACCTCGCTGGACAATCCAGTGTACTGATAACTTACGAGGTGAATGTAGAACTAAGCTGTCGAATTCAGTCATTTAAGTAGCAAAGGGTAACATTATGTGCAAACTCACTCATCAGTATATCCAGTCCCAGACTGATGGAGAACAAACATAAAGGTTTTCATGGCCCAGTTCCCTTAAAAAATACTGTGGAATTTCAATAGGGCAGCCACTCAGACAAATAGCTCAACCATCAGATGGCAAACGAATGCCCCATACATAAGGTAACAGCTGTAGGTAAGAGAACTCCGATGTGCTAAAAGCCCCATCAACATAAAATCTAAAAGTTAGCCGTAGAGGAAAATGATTTTACACTTGTCACTCTTTCAGTGACATCCACATTTTTAATCTCTAGATAAATCAGCTAAAGAAAAATCAGAATTCTTATGAAAATAACAACATACCAGTTATAAATCTTTGGTTGTAAATCTTAAAATGGCTTTTTTGGTGGAAATAACTCGAATGAATTCATTTTTTGCAATAAAAGGTAACTGTTAAGGCCTGATGATTTTCAAAGTGACTGCTTTGCGGGTAGAATGAGGGAAATCTTTGAAACAAATTAATAATAGATCTTACAATAGGATCTAGTAGGCATTCATTCCTCCAAGACAGCTTGGTTCATAGGTGATGTTGCAAGGCAGCAGAAAAAAACATTCAAATCACCCAGATTCATCGGGAAGCCTCTGGTGTTCCAGCATCACACCTGACACTGGCTCCAAGAGCTCCTCCCACGACGGCAGCACGGGCACGGCAGGTCCACACGGGCACTCAGCTCACGGCCGGGGCGAGCCCGTGGCCCAGATGCGCTGTGGGGCCAGCAGCGACCCCAAGAACTTGCTTCAGGCCTGGACGCCAAGTGCCTCGTGAAAAACCTGTTCCAAAATGGCCAACTTCTCCTTCTTTCTTTTTTAACCTTAAGGTTAGAAAGGTTAAAAAGATTTTCACAAACCAGTCAAGGAAAGTCTTGTCTATTTTAAGTCAAGTTTGATTAGCATCACGACAGGGCTTCCCGTCTGGATCCTTGACCCCACAGCTCGGCCGGGGGCAGGTATACTTCTCAGCCCTTCCTTCCCCCCTGTTTGTCACCAAAACTTCAGCGAAGATAATGGACAAACAGAAACATATAACATCCTGAGAGATCACCCAAGATTAAGACGAGCTCCTAGGGACAACGGTGATGATCTTAAGTTTTGTATGTAACAAGCATCCACGAGGATCAGTACATTTTCAGACTCCAAAAAAAGCCCACTTTCCATTTTGCAGGGAAGATGTGTGCAAAAAGGATTGAGGTAGACATAAAAATCACAATCTCCTGTTTCTCTGTAGTTTCTATCAATAACAGCTTCTAGCCTCAGTGTTCACCAGCCCCACACAGTATCCATATCCAGAAATGGAGAGAATTATTTTTAGGCTGACAGATTTTATTCTAACACCATCCTGCCATCTTGCAGCAGTCATTGAGAATACGAAGAAATCCGTATACGAGAAGGGAAATAATTCCAGCCTTAGAATAGCTTTGTTGACTTTCTACATGAAGGAACAAAATAATCATCAGTAAACATCACCATCACCATTGCTGGGGAAATTCTTCCTTTCTCTGTAGAGTTCAGCTGTAAGGCCCTGCATTCTCTCATCTAACTGCATCTCTGATATGCGGCTCTACGCCGATAACATCAAGCATAGCTTCGTGTAATGGGAAATAAATGAATGGAAAACCCCCAGCAACTTCATCTATACTTGAAGAAGGAACAGTTTACCTGTATAACCTATTTAATGCCACTCTGAGCAACTCTGGTTTATTCTGATTTATTATAACCCTTCTTGTCTTCGATGTATTCAAGTATTTGCTTACGAACCCCTTATAGTCCACTGTGGGTGTCTGAGGGGGCCCGTGTGTTTGCTTTTGTTCTTCCTTCCGTGCCTGGAACACCACCCTAACCTTTCGATCAATGGGTTGTTACCGAGAAAACCTACTGAATACAGGTCCCCACGGAGCACGTGTGTCCACCAGCGAGGTCCAGAACTCGAAGGTGCGTGAGAGCCAGTGCTGGGCCACCGCAGGGCTGCGGGGCGTGTGGCCTCGGCGCCGGAACGCACCAGCTACAGACACAGGAGTCATCCTCAAACACGTGGTCAGGAAAATGCGGGATTTAGATAAGCAATCATTTGGGGGTTAGCAGAAGTCTTCCGTAATTATGAGGCGCATCACAAAATCAGGACAAAAGTGTGATGAAAAGTCATGGGAAGAAACCACGTCGTCTCTGGCAGTTTCCGGAGGCGCGGCGGTGCGGAAGGTGCTGGAAGCCGGGGCCCAGGTCTGGCCACCCCTCTGCACCGCAGGAACTCCGCCAGCGTCCTCCCACGCCTTCCTGCTCTGTCACCCTCAGCTAATAAACAGGATTTCTGTGTAAATGTTTTGAAAGAAATGTACATTTTACACATATGGCTCAAGAAACCCAATTCCGAAACAAACAACAAAAGAAAATGTAGGCTATTCCAGAAGTGTGTGTTCCTCCCTCCTCACCTTCTCCCCAGTAAGGCCGGGCCGTGTGGCTTGGTCTGGGGTCAGGGGCTGGAGGTGAACAGAAGGATCCAGATGCCGAGGGCACCAGTTCCCCCTGCGTGTTGTGCGTAGCAGACCTTTGGTAAGAACTGACATCATTTTTCTTACAAGAGTCCCCCCAGCAGGACCTACCACGTCAGGGTTGTGAAGGAACAGAGGCGCGGGACAGTCACTCTCTTACGAGGCACAGCGCTAGTGAATGATACAGAGCTGGCCACGTCTCTCCTCTGTTACCTTCCTGGTTTCTGTTTCCCTCAGCTCAAAACCCTCTCCACATCTTCAAATTGTGGCTTCTCCCAATGCTCCGGGTCTCCCCCGGAGTCTCGTTCCTCACCCCAGCTTGCCGGGACCCTGCCACCCTGGGCTGCCCAAGGCCTTCAGGGAAGGTCAGTTCCCTAGCGAGGCCTGTCAAACACCCACCTCCCCCAAGCCTGACTCCCCTGACGCACTCTGTCAGCAGAGTCTTCCTTCAAGTGTCCCCACTGCAGCTGCAAGTCCTACTGTGACGGAGGGTTGCCGCGTGGCTCTCTCACGCGCCAAGCCCCGTAAGGATGGGTCCTGCATGTTCTCTCTACAACTCCCTGCCCGCACGTTCCCTCGAATGTTCAGGATCTTGGGGGAACCTTAGTGGATGACTTCAAGGAAGTAGTATTTAAGAACCATTGCAAAGAGACCGGCTGTAATCTAAGGAACTAATCCCCAGGTCATCCAGACCAGAGAGGTTTCTAAACTCGGTTTACACACGACAAGCAACACACACCTAAAGGTGACAGATGTGGGGTAAGGTTCACAAGGCGACCACGAGGGAGGATCAGAGCTGACTGTTCGCATTACTAGACAACTGTTTTTGTTTTTGTTTCTTTACCATCCCATGCTGGCAATCTTGACAGAACTGGAGAAGAGGGTTCTATTTCCTTAATTCTGATTACTGAGGTCTTTAGCACAGCGTTAACAGCATTCCCTGCCTCCCCTTCTGATGTTAAAAAGCAACATGCTGTAAGAAATACAGAAAAGCTTGCACTGTTAGGCCCATCATTTTTTCTAAACAAGTACATATGTTAAAAAATGAAACTGGGGACATTTTCAGCATACCATTTTAACATCTTCTTAGATGCTCTTAAAGTATAGAAATAATACGTGTTTGTCATGGAAACAAACCACTGCGGTACAGAGTTGCATGAAGAAAAAATGCTCAGGGTCCATTCTCCATCTGAACGGACCCTTGAGATGGGCAGTATTCACAGGTGGCTTACGTCATTCTACAGGATTCTTCAAGTTCTGACAAACACACATGCAGGCTGCATGCTTCTCCTTCTTGAAGAAAGAAATAGTCATAGCAGGCCCATTCCTGGGCAATTGCTTTTTGCGTGTAATCACGCATCACGGGTCCATCCATACACACCCAGCTCATCTGTAACAGCTGCGTATTTGTCCACCGTATGGACAGTCCCCTCCTGATGCGCACCAACATGGTGTCCAGCTCTTGATCATTACAATAACTCACAACAAAGTACCCCATCTATCAGTATATTTATTCCCTAAGAATGATGCTTTTATAGAATTGCTGAGATCAACAGTGTGTGCGTTTTAAAAGCCAACAGAATTTTATTTAGCAAGTCATCCTCCCATCAGTAATGAATAAGATTTCTAACTTTCCAAAATATGCTCTATCATGGGTCATTTCCAACCTTTCAGGTTTCTGCCAACGGTTTAAAACTGGCATCTTATTGTTGTAAAGTACTAGCAATTAGTGAGGTTAAACACCTTTGTGCATACTTACTGGTAATCTGCATTTTAAAATGCTTATTTAGATTTTTCTTTTTTTTCCTTTTCTTTCTTTCTTAGTTTTTTTTTTTTTTTTTTTTGGGGGGGGGGGGGGGGGGGGGGGGGGGGAAAGGGNAAGGGAGAGGGAGAAAAGAATCTTAAGCCAGTTCCATGGCCAGCGTGGAGCCCCACGTGAGGCTCCGTCCCATGACCCTGAGATCATGACCTGAGCCAAAACCGTAAGTCAGACACTTAACCGACTGAGCAGTCCAGGCGCCCCTAGATTTGTTTAAAAAAAAAAAAAAAATCCATTTGAGAGAGGTTTCGGTAAATTAGGAATAGTGACCTTCTGTGGGAATACTAATTATGTTAATCCTGGCTCTGCCTTACATGTTGCAAATATTTTCTCATAATTGATTGTGAAGCTTTGTTTACTCTTTTTCCCTTTTTGGTTCTGTCTTTTAGGTCTTCTGTAACTGTGAGGTCATACAAATATTATGAAGTTTGTTTCCATCATCACTTGACTGTGTAAGAATTTAAAATAAAAATTCAATTCATATGACTATTTTTAGAAACAAATACATAATACCTTTCTTCTTAATTATTTGAATCTACCTCTTTGTCCTTCTCCTTCACACTTCAATTATTAAGTGTCTGGAGTTGATAAATAAAAGATTTGAAAACACAATTAATTGTTTATAATAGTTCTTCATTGGTCTTTTGGTCAGATTATTACTGAGCTAATGAACGCCATTGTATACAACAACTCTACTTGTTACTTCATACTTTGTTTTTAAATAGGAAGCACTTGATTGATGGTATCGATATATAAGGATCTCATAAGGAAAGTCAGTTTTCTTGCATTTCAATCCTCATTTGCTTCAGTATATTCACTCTCAAGAGTCCAGAGTTAGAGAACGACAAATAACATGAGAGAAACATAGAGTGTGAAAAGTCTAGTGGGTGTTTAAGGTATGCATATTGAGATAAATGTCTACTTCTTACAAACAAGAGAATTTATGTCCTGAAATAATAGAGGTTACATGACCAAAAGTTTAGAATTTAAGATAGGTGATTGGCCCGCTCTCCTGGGTCAAAGGTATCCATCCCTACACCAGCTTATTCTCACAACCTCAGATCACATCTTAGTCTGCAATGTCAATTCCGTCTCTGGGGTCTAACTGATTATTTTCTCTCCTTGTGCTTTTATAACCCAGCCAAGGACAAGGGAGCTAGCTCTCTTTCTTCAGTGGGGTGACTGCCACCTATCCCTATTCTGCTTGGTACAAACACAGGCGAGTTCCTTTGTGGACTGATCATTTTCTAGAGGTCATTCAGACCATAATTTTAGGCCCTCGCCACTATCCTGATGGTCCTTCTTAGGAAATTAGACCCAGTGGGAACGTTTTCTCCCTCTGCTTAGTCTATGGGTCAGCATTTTCCTTCCCTTGTAGTTCTTAATTCCCTTAAGTGGCAATTATTTAAGACATAGTTAGAGAAGGTGCAATCTACATTCATCCAATAAAACCTAAATATTAAAAAGGACAGAAAAATTCAGCATGGCTACTAAGGATAAATGAGACAGCATTTAGCATTTGAAAGGTACCAATGAAGTGGTACATGAGTAAATGGATAAAATTAAAAAAAAAAAGATTGGAGGTAACAAAAAAAAAGATCAAGAAGAACTAAAGGGCACACTATGTGTCAAAGAGACAGAGCATCTTAATTATAAAAGGTTAATCTCACAGTCAGAGTCAAGAAATAGGTGGAAAAACCACTCTAATAAATACTGCCTAGAAATCTACCCAAGGCAGCTGATAGAGGAAGACTAAATTTTAGATTTTTAATGAGCATATGATAAAAATCAGTTAGATTAGTACTGCAGCCCAAAATACTCCTCCCAGAGATACCATGTTAGTGCTGAAAACATGATGCTCAGGATGAAGTCACCACGTCTGCGGAAGACATGTAGAAAGACTGTGATCACGGCATGGACACAAGAGATCGATGTGTCCTAAGTGAAAGGTTCTAAAAGGAGCCAAGGGAGAAAGGTTAAGAATTCTGAATTTTCTGTTGCCCATTCATAAGAAAATGGTGAAACTACTGGAATGGATAAAAAGCTACCGGAATGGATGTAATTAAAATGGCAACACCGTCACGAAGCGCGCAGAGGCTCGGACCGGGCGCGTCACGCGGGAACGACAGGGTGTGGACACTGTGGAGCATGATGCGTGCGCGGCAGCAGGCGGAGTCCTCACGAGCTCCATCACTTCTTCCCGTGGTCTTCATGTGGGAGCAGGTAAAGAGCTGTGAGATTTTAAGGACTGACTCGAGTCCAACTGTATTCTTAAAGTTTTACAACTTAATCTTCATGATTTGGTCTTCAATTTAACTCATTATATGCCTGGTATATCAGAAAGTGGCATTTTGCCAAGAAAATCCAACATGTTCTGTTTGTGAGACATGGTAGACACAGGAAAAACTTCTGGATTGAAAGTGAATTCTCATCCAGAAAACCAGATTGATTCCACTAGGACTACTTTAAAGGTTTTATTTAACTCCTACAGTTAGGGAAGGTCCAATCTCTATCATAAATCCCTTATTCTTCAGCTCTCAAAACAGTTCTGGTTCTGTGAGGGATTCCTGACTGATGTAACACTCCTGAGATGGCGACATCTGACCCAAGCATCACACGTGACACAGCCTGACTTGTTCAAGCTGCAGCATCACGGTGGCCACACGGAAACCAGGGGCCGGCTCAACGTGCCTCGCCAGCCTTGTAACCTCACGATCCCCCTCTCCATTAAACTGGGAAGGACGGTAGTATCGTCTGGTTTGGGAAATTAAATGAGACGATACTCTTAAACACAGCCCACTAATTTGGCAAAGCAAGTGCACATATGTAAGCACTATTATCACATATAATGTGGTAAATTATTTAGAATATAACAAAATGAATTCAGTGCTTCTTTTTACATCTTTTCTATACTCCAAAGAGTAGAAAAAAATTATTGTGGAAAAGGCTAAATAAGATTAAGCTAACTAAAAGGATTATTACAACACACTGGCTTCCAAGGGTTCCTCGAACTCACTTTTCCCCTCTTTCCTAGGGCCTGTGTTGTTCCGTGGCCTGGAACGTTCTCTCCCACTTAACTCTTACCCTCTTTCACGAGTGAGGTCCAAGGCAGGAGTCTCACTTGGTGCCCTACACAGATCACTTCCCTGAATGCGTTCCCAAAGCACCTTTGACCTTATCTTTGTAGGCCTTAAATAGTGACTGGGTGTTTATTTGCATGGTTATTCAATTAATGTCTATTCTCCCCTCAGTCAATAATCCCTCCTAAGGCAAGGGCCAAGTCTGTGCTGCTCACTCCTCTGTCTCTGACGTCTCCGGTGCCTACAGCACACTGTGCTGGGCTTATCGTGGGCAGACAAAGTTCCGTATCTGTTTGCTGGTGATCTGGTAGGTCTGAACACAACAGTAGTTACCAATTCTCAAACAAAATCAATTTCTAGTCACTTCAGGACTTTTAAAATGTGTTTTGCAGCATACTAAGAAGCAGGAAAATGTAAATCTTATGAACTCAACAAAGTTTACAAAACCTGCCCCATGAAAAAGGTTTAGAAATGACTGATTTAACTTCTCAGTGACAGGACCCAGAGGTTATCACCAGAGACAGTCAGAATGCTTTTCAGGAGCAGTTTGGGGCTATTAGGGAAAGGTTAGACCATTTCGATTCTGAAATTGGTGGGTGCCTTGCTGATCGGATTCTACGGGATGAAATCCTGTAACTGCATATAGCGTATCACAGCTTTCTAGAATTCTACAGTTTGGTCTTTCACATAAGGATTCATATCAGAGATAAGACCCATGGCTGGCTTAGCCGTAGAGGGAAAGAGTGACACACTTGAAGAGATCATAAGAAACTCCTATTTGCTCAGGAGACAGAAGTAGTGGGCAGAGAGGATGGTCATGTTCCTCACTGTGTGGAAGCACAGGGCTAGCTCAGAGGGACACTGAGAAGAGCACGGACATACAAAGCTGGACCATAACCAAATACGCACACGGATCAGATGCCCGCGTGAACAAGCAGGCTAGAGTTGGGGTCTAACTCAAAACCTTTAGGCCAAGCACATTCAATTTTATCTGTATTATTATAATAAACTATTGTTTCTTATGTGCTGAGTGAACATGATTACATATAAATTAAGGTAACAGGTGACTGGGCGCCTGGGTGGCTCAGTGGGTTAAAGCCTCTGCCTTCGGCTCAGGTCATGATCTCAGGGTCCTGGGATCGAGGCCCGCATCGGGCTCCCTGCTCTGCAGGGAGCCTGCTTCCTCCTCTCTCTGCTTGCCTCTCTGCCTACTTGTAATCTCTCTGTCAAATAAATAAATAAAATCTTTAAAAAAAAAAAAATAAAAAAA
>LNAC01000076.1:1057091-1110935 GCA_002007465.1 Ailurus styani | reverse complement strand
AAAAAAAAAAAAAAAAAAAAAAAAAAAAAAAAAAAAAAAAAGGTAACAGGTGACTATCTAGACATCTTAATGCCTAGAAGATGAACATACCCAAATTGATTTTGCCACAAATAATAAAAATACACAGCCCTGGATTTGAAATGTCTTTTTCAATGTGGAAAAGACATTAAAAATTTGGTATGTTCAAACTGAACATAAAACATCTTAAAAATGTCTTTCTAACACAATTTCTTAGACACAGATAGAGAAATTGGTGTAAAAAAGAAAATATATTAAGTACTATAACAGAATCATATCTAAAACCAAATTTACTTCTTTTGACTGGTAAAAGATTCATGACCTAAAAGCATACATCACGGGAAACTTTTCCTCATTACATACAGGGGAAAAGGCCAGAAACATGGACAAAGATGATGTATGAGAATAACATTAAAATAAAACAAAAGAAACCCGAGGTGTTATTCAGCCACATTTAAAGGGCCGGCCTGTTCTCTCGGTTCTTCAGCATTTTACCGCACATTCTTTGCAATCCACCTTTCAGCGAAATCCCATCACAACCCCTTTACCTACCCTACGGTGTAGCTGGTAGGCCTCCAGCCTGCCCCCCGGCTGGCCTCTTCCTCCCCAGTTCGTACAAACCAGGTGCTGGTCCACTTGCCTTCCCACGACTCAGGTCCGTCAGCTTCGCTCTACAGAGGGTCTAGTGCCTTTCCCTCCCTGGCCAGGCCGGTTGCCCCATTGGCTTCCCAGGGAGAGGGCTTACAGTGACTAACGCTGCAATCTCACGTGCACCAGAGGGACCACGGCCGGCACCCCTTCTCCCTGGTCCTTGATGGAAACGTAAGTCTGCCCTGCCTCAATATCAGCGCTCATCTAACAAAGCTGAATCCTAGCGATGGGTGATCTGTAAGACACCAAGGAGTGTACCACGGCTCGGGGCTGACGGCATACTCGAGAAAAATGTCAAGAGATTCAATAACTATTTAGTGGCCAATATAAAGAGGATTAAAATATGACACTTATCTGCCTGATAAGTGAGAAAGGTCATGAGCTTGGTACCTTTTTAAAAAAATAAAAACTTAGGTGAAACCAGCTGTAGTATTTACCAAGTAGTATTTTGAAATTTCAAGAGAACTATCTGGACATTTTCATGACTCTGTCATTTTATATTAAGAAAGTCGGTAAAGTAAACAGTCTATTTATTAGACACAGTCTTGTTTCTAATCATGAGTCTCAGGTATATAAACATGAATATGTAAATCATGCCATCAATCCAGGCCACCTATTAATATAAAATATAACTTGGCATATCCACTCTTGTCACTCAAGAGCAGCACCTACTGGCACAATTAAGAAGAACCCAGAAGACACAGAGTAATTTCCGTTCAATATTTTATTAATTAAATACTTATAGAGCACTTAATATATGCCAGGCACTATTTTAAGTACTTTACAAATATTAACTTATTTAATCACTGCAAGACATTTATCACTACAAGAGATTTAATGACATAAACCGTACTCCAAGATTCAAGGATCTACTCCATTAGTGTGAGACGCAGATTCGGTTTAGAGCCAACAGAATCCAAATCTGTCCCTGGCTAACATCTGGAAAGAAACCAGGATTACAGTCCATTCTAACTTCATGAGCCAGACACCAAATGTGGAGGAAATCCTGAAAGGCAGTTCCCCAAAAGGAGTTCTCTCCCAAAAAAAGAAAATAAAATTTTACATTCCACACAACGTGAATAATCTATACTAACTGCAAAGGAGTCTTGCCTTTTCCTTTATAAACAGGAAATCGCTTATGTGAGGTTTTCGTTTTAAGCATGCATTAAAATCATGATTTTTCCTACGATGAAAGAATGACTCTGTGCCAATCACATTGACATGCTACTCACCAAATGGCACTAATAGCGGTGACAAGAGTGAACCTGTCTGAGCGGAGCTTTTTAAGAAGTATCTAGACCAGCCATCAAAACTATGATTTTTATCTAGTTGGGGCCCACGCTATATTCTGCTGCAATAAAAGCTATTAGGTGATTTAAGTGACTACTTTACTATGATGGATTTCTATCTATTAAAAGAATGTATTTAAGTGTTTTTAATCTTAGTTAGAAATAGAAAAAAAAGGAAAAATAAAGTGTAAGCATGTCTATAGAAGCTAAACATTGTTTCTTCATCGTTTTCCTGAATAAATTAACTTTGCAAATTTACTCAATTGATTTATATATTTCAGATGCTGATTAACATGTATCATACGACCTCTTTTTGGTCTATTTAATTTTAGAGTCTCAAGCCAATTAGTATAATTTCTGTATTAACTTCCCCATTTTCATTTTCCCATCCCAATCAACTCCCTTCCCTAATCACCCCACACTAACAGAGATACCTACTTAATATTTTCTGCTATGCATCCATGCAGGAAATAGAGAAGAAATAAGTATAATTTTTTGTATTTATAATTTAAAAAATTTTTACCTGTGGTAAAATACACATAAAGTAAAATTTCCCATCTTAACCACCTTTAAGTGTACAGTTCAGTGGTGTCAAGTATATTCCCACTGTCGTATAATCAATCTCCAGACTTTTTCATCCTCCAAGAGTGAAAGTGTACCTGCTAAACAACTCCTCGTGTCCCCTCTCGCCAGCCCCTGGCAACCATCGTTCTATTTTCTGTCCCTGTGACCCTGGCTCCTTGAGGGACCTCATACTCATATACGTGGAATTGTACAGCATTTTTCTCTTGGGTCTGCCTTCCTTCACTCAGCATAGTATCTTCAAGGTTCATCTGCGTTGTGACGTGTTGGAATTTCCTCCTTTTTAAGGCTGAATAATATTCCAATGTATGTATTATATAATTATGTACTTATTACATATGATGTAATTGATAATGCTACATGATTATATTTATAATTATATAATATAATTTACAGATTATATATTACCTATTTTCCCTATCCATTCATTCGTTGATGGGCACTTGGGTTTTTTCTTTTGGCTGCGGTAAATAATACTGCTATGACCATGATCTGTTTTCGTTTCTTTTGAACATATACTCAGAAGTGAGAATGGTGGATCATTTCGTACTTCTATTTTTAATTTTTTGAGTAACCACCATAATGTTTCCATAGCAGCTATACTATTTCATATTCCCAACAGTGCACAAAGGTTTCCAATTCTCTACACCCTTGCCAACACTATTTTATTTTTTTGATTGTAGCTATTCTAATGGGTGTGAGATAGTAGGAATAGATTTTTAAAGTGACTTCTTAGCTAGGAGGAAAAATGTGGTGAACTTCTCTAGGATTTTGATGGTTTCCTTGTCCACACTGAGGTCTTTGATCCACTTTGAATTTATCTTTGTGTATGGGGTAAGAAAGTGGTCCAGCTTTATTCTTTTGTATGGAGCTGTCCATTTTTCCCAACACTGTTTGTTGAACAGTCTTTTTTTTTTTTCCCATTAGATAGTCTATCCTGCTTTTTTATTTTCCATACAGTTGTAGGCCATTTCTGTTTTCTACATTCTGTTCCACTGGTCTATGTGTCTGTTTTTGTGCCAGTACCACACTGTCTTGATCACTACAGCTTTGTAATATAAGTTGGAAGTCTAAATTGTGATGCCTTCAGTTTTGCTTTTCTTCTTTAAGATGGCTTTGGCTATTTAGGGACTTTCATGGTTCCTGCTTCCATATAAATTTTAGGATTGTTCTAGCTCTGTAAAAAATGCTGGTGGTATTTTGGTAGGGATTGCATTAAATGTGTAGATTTCTTTGGGAAGTATAGACATTTTAACAATTATCTGTTTTTCTCATCCATGAGCACGGAATGTTTTTCCATTCTTTGTGTCATCTTCAATTTCTTTCATAAGGGTTCTACAGTTTCCAGAGTACAGATCTTTTACCTCTTTGGGTAGGTTTACTCCTAGGTATCCGAAGTGTTTGGGTGCAATTGTAAATGGAATTGATGCAACCTCTTTGGCATTGGCCATAGGAACTTCTTACTAGATAGGACTCCAGAGGCAAGAGAAACAAAAGCAAAAATGAACTATTGGGATTTCATCAAGATAAAAAGCTTCTGCAGAGCAAAGGAAACAATCAACAAAACTAAAAGGCAACCTTTTAATGGGAACAGATATTTGCAAATGACATATCTGATAAAGCGTTATTATCTAAACTCTATAAAGAATTTATCAAACTCAACACCCCAAAGAACAAATAATCCAGTTAAGAAATGGGCAGAAAACATGAGTAGACATTTTTCCAAAGGAGACATACAGATGGCCAACAGACATATGAAAAGCTGCTAAACATCACTCATCATCAGGAAAATGCAAATCAAAACTACAATGTGATATCACCTTATACCTGTCAGAATGGCTAAAATTATCACAGGAAACAACAAACGTTGATGAGGATGCAGAGAAAGGGGAACCTTCCTTACCCTTTTGGTAGAAATGGATAACTGCTGCAGCCACTCTGGAAAACAGAATGGAGGTTCCTCAAAAATTAAAAATAGAGCTACCCTATAACTCAGCAATTGCATACCTAGGGTTTTACCCAAATGACACAAGAATACTGATTCAAAGGAACACATGCACCCTAATGTTTACAACAGCATTATCAACAATAGCCACACTGCGGCAAGAGCCCAAATGTCCATCAGCTGATGAATGGATAAAGATGATGAAGGTTATGCGCACGCACGCACATGCACGCGCGCGCACACACACACACACACACACAGGAACGTTACTCAGCCATCACAAAGAATGAAATCCTGCCATTTGCAACAACGTGGATGGAGCTAGAGTATATTATGCTCTAAGTCAGTCAGAGAAAGACTAATACCATATGATTTCACTTGTATGTGGAATTTAAGAAGCAAGACAGGTGAACATGGGGGGGGCGGTGGAGAGAGACATGAGAACCATATAACAGACTCTTAACTACAGAGAACAAACTATGGGGTTGCTGGAAAGGAGGTGGGTGGGTGGGGCTAGATGGGGGATGGGCATTAAGGAAGCCCCTTGTGATGAACACTGGGTGTTGTATGTAAGGGATGAATCACTAAATTCTATGCCTGAAACTAATATTACACTATATGTTAACTAATTGGAATTCAAATAAAAACTTGAAACAACAACAAAAAAAGACACACGCATGCTTAATTTTAGAGACTGCTATGGTGGTAGAGAGGAAAGAAATGGACTCAAAGAAATACTGTCAACTGATTTTCAACAAAAGCAAAAGGTATTGGGTTTTCAACAAATGTTGCTCAAAAAAAAAAAGGACACTTATAAAGATAAGTGCTTGGTAAAAAATATACCAAACCGAAAGAAAACCGTCAACCTGTACCTCATGTTATTCAAAATAGATCACAGATATAAATATATGCAAAATAAATGCAAAAACATAAAGCTTCCAGAAGAAAATACAGGAGTTAATCTTTGTAACTTGTGTTACACACACAGATTTTAGACACCATATCAAAAGTACAAACCATAAGGAAAACCATCAATAAGCTGAACTTCATGAATACCGCAGTAGTCTCCTCTTCCCCACGAGACGCATGTTCCAAGAAGCCTGGCAGATGCCCGAAACCACTGTACTGCCATACATAATACACACGTACATGCCTACCTATGATACAGTTTAACTTACAAATTGGGCACAGCAAGAGATTAACAATAGTAATTAAATAGAACAATGATAACAATGTGCTATAATAAAAGTTATGTGAATGGGGTTTCTCTCTCTTTCAAAATACCTCATTGCCCCGTAGTACTCACCCTTCTCTCCTTGGGATGCTGCGGGGTGGTAAAATGTGCACGTGATGAGTGATGGAGGCTTCAGGAAGCAGTGCTAGGCTAATGAAGGACCTTCTGACGAGGCATCAGAAGGAGGGTCGTCTGCTTACACGTCATGGGTGACCGCCACTGACGGGAACCATAGAAAGCAAAACTGCAGATACTGGGGGGAGGGGGTACTGCATTAAAAACGTTTTCTCTGGGGCGCCTGGGAAGCTCAGTCAAGGTTAAGCCTCTGCCTTCAGCTCAGGTCACGACCTCAGGGTCCTGGGATCGAGCCCTACATCGGGCTCTCTGCTTGGCAAAGAACCTGCTGCTCCCTCCCCCTCTGCCTGCTGCTCTGCCTACTTGTGCTCTCTAGCTCTCTGTCAAATAAATAAATAAAATCTTTAAAAAAATTTTTTTCTCTGTGAAAGCATTAAGAGGGAAAAAAAGGCAAGTCACAAACGGAAGGAAAATATTTGAAAATCATCTGATCAAGGTCTTGTATCAAAAAACACATTAAAAACTCCTAGAACTCAGTAAACCCAATGAGAAAAGGGGCAAGCGATTTCAAAAGACACTTCATCAAAGAAAATATGCAGATGGCAAACAAGCACTGCCCATCAACATCGTTAGTGATCAAATACAAATTAAAACCACTAACTACCACTAAACTCCTATCAGAATGACCTAGGAAACCCGACGATCCTAAGTGCTCGTGAGGGTGCGCAGCGGCCAGAATCTCACACACGACTGGCAGATACATCAGACATATAGACTCTTGGGCAAAGAGCTTCACAGTTGCCTTCACAAGTTAAATATACGCCAACTGTATTGTCCAGGCATCTCATTTCCAGGTATCTACCCAAGATCAGTGACACCTCACAGCCACACAGAAACCTACCTGTGAATGTTAACGGCAGCTCTGTTTACTTAAATAGATGCCCCATGTCGTTGTGGTGCTGATTTGCATTTCCCTGACAATGATGGTGAACATCCTTTCACGTGTTCACTGGCCGCTTATGTATCTTCTTTGGAGAAATGGCTATTCAGATCCTTTGCCTGTTTTTAAATTAGGTTTTTTGTCTGGATATGGCTAAGTTCAAGGGGTCTTTATATATTCTAGATAGAAGTCCCTCATCAGATAGATCTGTAGAATTTTTTCTCATTTTTATAGGTTTTCCTTTCATCCTCTTGATGGTATCATTTGAGGCACAAAAAGTTTTAATTTTGATGAAGTCCAATTTATTTTTTTCTTTTACTGTCTGTGCTGTTGGTGTCATATCCAAAAAACTATTGCCTGATGGAAGGTCATAAAGATTTGTTTGTATGCTTTCTCCTATAGGTGTCATAGTTTTAGTTCTCATATTTAAGTCTAAGATAATTTATGTTTTAGATGATCAATAAAACAGTGTATTTATGGGAATGCAGGAGTTAGCACGCACACATCCATTTCCTACTTCTGCCTGCTGAGAAAGCCCACATGCCGAGGGTGCACAGAAGCAGTGAGTATACACAGTGTGTGTATCTTGGTTTCTAAACACCCTTCTCCAATGAAAGAAACCAAAGCTGCTTAAAGAAGACGATGATTTCAGGATCAGGGCAGGCAAAGCAGCAGACAAGCCTGGAGCACACTGTGGTGCTAGAAAGTGAAGAGATGTTCATAAAAGGATGGGGGCACCCGAAGAACACAGAAGCCCGTGGGAAGGAGCTCACAGTGGCCAACGCTGGAGCAATCTGACTATACTCAATTGTAAACCACAGAGTACAATAAATCCACACTGGTAAAAATAAATTGAATAAAAAAATAATTGGGAGTGAAGGGACAGATACTCCTTAAAGAAGAATTCCAATTAAACGCAGAAGGAACGAGGGAAAGAGAATATTACCACTGAAACTCCACAGATCCTGTTGTAGGCAAGACCCACTAATGAATGTCAAAATTAGTGGGCAAATGCTTGAGGAGAAACAGGCTATTTGCATAATCTGAAGTATCTCCCCGGAGATGTGTATTAATTAAAAAGGAGAAAATAGTAGGTCTGTAGTGGAGAAATATGGAGATACCACCTCACTCAATGGGTCCAGTTTACATCGTCCGCCATAACGCGCCCTGAGGTGCTGCACGTCTGTTCTGGGAGACACGTGAAGAACCCTGACTGGGTCATGAGTAAACGTGAGACTACTGGAAAACAAGGAACATTCTACAGAATGACTGACTCCTATTCAGTAGAAGCGCCAGGGTTGTGAGAGACAATGAAAGACTGAAGAGACACCAGAGGGTACGTCAGCTCCTGCGCTGAGCTCTGGAAAAGGAGAAACAACAGGAAGGAGAGCTGGGGAGACACAAACGAAGGATGTGCCTCAGCGGATGTCTTGCATGGACACTAGCATCTTTGGTTTGGTAATCCCGTCACTGTTATATCTGACACTCGCATTCAGGGAAGCTGGGCAAAGGATATTTGGGAACTCTGCAGTATTTTCCCAACTTTTCTGTAAGCTTCAAATTATTTCAAAATAAAAACTCAGAACAAGGAAAACCTGCTAGCTGGTAACTTGGCTCAATAAAAACAGAAATAAATACATCTGTGAATGATTGATAATGTACATTTTACATCTTCTGAACTAAATTTCAATACTAGTCAGATAGTATTCCTGAACTTTCCCCATAATTTGAAGAAGCTGTTCCATTCTTCTTCCATAAAGGGTTTCAACAGAAACAATAACCGCTGTGCGCTATCAGCAGCAAGACCTGCCAACGCCTGCCTTGTTCCTCTCATACAAAACTGCATGTTAGTCGGGGTCAAGATACAGATGTGAGGGTGTGTAAATTTTTTAAATATATAAATTATATTGAATCAAACAGCTGATAAAAGGTCTATATAAAAGTAAAAGCCACATCAATTACCTGATAAAATCATACTGCATCCACTATAACTTTCCACAATCAATTCTTCCCCCTAAAATTTTGATAAATGAAGTTGTCAGGGGGGATAAGATCACAATTGTGGTTCTTTTCCTCTTTAACTATTTTAACTTTCAGAATTCTGCTCATGAATGTTGTAAATCTTAGCCCAGATAAGAACGCAATTGTGCGTGGTGATGAGGTAAGCACACTGCCATGCGCCCGTGTGACCTTGTGGCAGCGGGGAGGAGCCCTGGGAGGAAGCTGGGTGTGGCTCTGAACGACACCGGCTGATGATACTTACTAGCGCAGGGCCTCCCAAGAGAGCAGCGCATGGAGTTCTTACTTGGAGAAAGAATTAAGCCTCACTTTAAAACTTCTAAAATCACGTAGCTAGGGGATGAGCCTGAGTGCTCTGAGGGTCTGGGATCCATCAAAAAATGATTGATTGAATGGATTTACATGAATTTCAGATTATCTTCAGTCAACTGTAGGAAGTATTTAGTAACAAAAACTGTACTTTAATTGTGGACCCTGAGTTTATTTTAAATGTTGTGACTGTCATTCAGGACTTCAGAGAATGTCGAAATATACACTAGAAAGGACGTTATTTCAAAACAGCATTCATTATATTCATTTATAAAAAACATTTTTAAGAATTGAAAGTATACTAAGTAACAAAGAATTGAAATAATTCAAATAAATAAAGTGATGTTTCCACTCTGGGAAAAAAAAAGCTATATAAAGACCTTCTCCAGCGTTACACGCTCAGACTATCATGCTGATATATGGGTACCGACTAACACATATACAGTTCTAAGATTCATTCCTCTTAATAGCAACTTCAAATAAATGCAAAGAAATCATTTCAGTCTCCTCCTTCTAACTTCCCACTATTAAAAGGGCAATAACAAAGCCTGCTACTTTTTTAAAAAGATAATCTAAGTATCAATAATAATTTTCCAAGCTTTTTCATATGCACTATTAATCTGATAGTCCAAAGAAAGGCTGACCAGGGTCACGCACCCTGCGGCACAGAACACAGACACAGAACGGCTGAGTGACTTGCTTAAAGTCACACGTCACAACAGCCACAGAGTCAGGACACTACAACCCAGTTCATCCGACTGCCCCCCGCACCATCTGCCAGGCCCATACGACCGTGAAAACATTTCCCCCGGTGGCTCTTTCTATTTAGTATATTTTACTCCCTACCTCGTGTTTTCAGATTACCTGAAGTCTTAAGACTCCAAAATGTTAAGGCTTCACGGTAACAGTTTTGTGAAGCCAGAGGCTGATTCTGTTTCCAGCTCCTGTGCTCGCAGGATGAGGTGGCGGGAGGACTCGCGGGAGGACTCACGGGAGGACTCCCGGAAAGCTCCCGGGCGTGGACATCCACCTCGTCGGGCAAGGTAGCCTCCTGAAGACCCAGCTTTTTAAAAAATCAGGAAGTTGGGCATAACGCCTACGGGACAGCTTTGCCTTGAAGGAATGGCCTAGGGACAAGCATGGCACAGACACTCTTGCTACCTTCCTCGTTCGCTTGTGACCGAGCAGTTGCGAGCGACCGTGGCAGGTAAGAACCAGGCAGCAAGCGCTTGGGCAGGAGGCGACAGCGGGCCCAGACCCCCGGCCGGCAGGGGACGGCACCAGCGCCGCGGGCAGCAGGTGGCAGAGGCGGGGACCAGGTCGGCGGCGGGACGCACCGGTGTGCTCACCCCTGCTCCACGGGTGTGAGCAGAAGGAGGACGTTTGGGGACGTTTGGGGACGTTTTCGGAATAGCTTGAACATTTCTTCCTAAGCAGATCGAATCAAAAATACTTTTTAAAATGTATACTCAGAAGGTTTTGAAAGCAAACCTATTTCAGTGTATTATTCAGTTAACGTGAAACGGGGGTGACCGAGAGCACCTGCTTAGCGGTAACGCTGCGTTTACTCGTCAGCATCCGGACAACGAGCAGCCCGGAGAGCAAGTCCATTCCCGGGAAAGCCGGTGAGGAGAAACCCCCCGCCCACCGGTTCTCCGGTTCGTGGGGCAGGCGGTTCTAAACTCAGGAAACCCAACAGGACCGAGAGCGACAGGCAGAGCCACGAGACAAGCCAGTTGCTCGAACCCGCCGCGCCGGGACGGACACGGAGCGCGCCTCCAGACAGAAGGCACCCGGACGCGCAGGGAGGAGGTAGACGGGAACAAAGACACTCAGCAGCAGCTAAGAAAAACAGTAAGTTACCCATGGGTGATGTCTGAGGGTAAAGACTCAAACTGTTGAACTGTTAATTATTTTAGGAAGTCTTTTGTCGGTGGTGAAATACCAGGAGCCTAGAAAACAAGGAATCCAGTCTGAAGGTTATAAAGAGAGAGGGTAGAGGCTGAAAATTATAGAGCTGCTAGTCTAACATCTATATTAGGAAATAAATTTGAGATGATACTTATGGATGAGCTTAATGATACATTTGGAGAAGTACAATTTAATAGGAGTGAGTCAGCATGGATTTACCAAAGGCAATCATGTCAGAAAAAATTTCGTTCCTTTTTAGGTTGAAGTAATAATTGGTTTATGTAAGGAGAACCAATGAGACACTGTCAGGATTTTCTGAGATTTTTGGACCTCTTCATAAAATGAATTATTGTACAAAATGTCATGACACGTGTCAGAGCACCAACTAACAAAAGGGGCTGAAAGTAATGGGGTTAAAAATAGAAGGCCCCACGATCTGGGGAAAACTACATTCTACAAGGCTCTGTGGATCAGAACGCTAATGTTTTTAATTAATGATGAAGAAAATCTTTTCTATGAGGAAATTTGAATATTCCGCTAAATGAGAGGGAATGGTTAAGATACAAAAGGCTATAGTTGTTTTATCTTAACTGTGATAGATGAAGTAAAGGGGCTCCAGGGTGGAATATGGAACTCAACCCATCTGAATGTGCAGCAGTGTGCTTGCAGAGAATTAAGGAATCCGTTAAGTGTCTTTATAGTTTAAATGGTACTGGATTGGTTAGCATCGGGACGAAAAAGGATGTGGAGTTTGGTAAGAATCAAACTTTCACATTCTTACTCTTACACCTGGGTAAGCGGAAAATGTTAAGGAATGCAATTAAATAATACATGTTTTAAAGAATTAAAAAACTGATTATCTTAAGGAACAATACAAAAATCCCACTTTGTGAAGAGACTATGAAAGATTTGGGGGCTACCACACTGTACAGATAACCTTACGTACATTTTTAAATGATTGTCTTAATATATAAGAACTGATGAAAATCATATCAATTTAAATACGATTGTTTTTATTAAAAAAACCCTACAATAGTAGAAAATGAAGGAATGAGAGCAAATACCATGTCATCACTTAATGCTTAATTTCTCCTGAACAGAGAACATCATTTGATCATCACCTTTAGAAAACACAGAAACATTGCCGACACTAAAAGTCCCAGCTTCTCGGAGGAAAGGTGAAGGAACTAAATCGACATCACAGTCACGCTGCAGAGAGCGGCCAGGCTTCCCAGTCCTGCGGCGGGCGCGCCCCTGACAGCAGCGAGCGCCACCTCAGAAGCAAGCACGCTCTTGAGGTGCAGACCTGGCATTCACGAGAGAAATCCATCTCTTGTTTCCTTCTTTGGCACAATCATGAGAGCCACACGTGCTCCCCTCGACCTTCTCTGTGGCCTTCTCAATCTTCAACCTCCCTTCCTTCAGGTACTGTTCATCACCACCCCCAAGACCAACGGAAGGTCCGACAGAAGGTCCGACAGAAGGTCACGCGTACTGCAGACACGGAGAGTATTTTGTTCTCGCTCTGGGAGCAGGGAACGAAAACCAGGCTAAGCCTTCGATGACAGAGTTGGTAGACAAGCAACTGCTAATATAAAGGTCAAATAAAGGTCATTCGTGGGGTGAAATGGATTTCACTAAAGGGAAAAAAATTATAATGTACAGTGACAGAATTCTGGCAACTTTTAATTTGATGTCAATTTTGTGGGCATGAATAAGATTGTAAAGTCTCATCATAGTGGATCTACAGTGGACCTAAATGAATCTCTCTAGAAATACAGGAAGCAAATAAAGCATGTTTTTAAAAAATTGTGTATCTAGAAAAAGTTTCGTTTTTCACCCAATTTTATGACCATGGGATTTACCGACAGTTTCTTTTTTGTAGTTGGTTCATCCTCGCTACCGCAGAGCACCGACTCGGTGCGCACACAGCCTTTTGCACATTCTACTTGACGGACATTTGGGTAGTTTCTGCTTTGGATCATGATGAAAGTACTGATAATGATATAAAGTATAAATACAAAAGTAAAAGACTATTTCATGTAAAAGATTAAAATTGTCACAGCAGACCAAAAAACCAAATGCAGCTCTATGCTGCTTATAAAGAAACTGAGGAAGCTACACCGATATGAAACACAGAACAATGGCAAGAAGTGTTCCTGCAGACAAAAAGGGACACTTCATAATTATAAGGAATACATACATTTTTCCTTATGATAGAGGAGGATGTGTATAAAATAATCCCAAAGTTCTGAGTAGTCAGGGATGGATCTTTAAAATATATAAAGCCAAAAGTAAGAGAATTAAAAAAACCCCACAAATTCGCAATCATAGTGGGCAACTCTACCCTACTCCTCTTCATAGTTGCTAGAGGTAGCATAAAACACATGTAAGAATATAGAGAATCTGCACAGCACAGTGAAAAACTCGGTGTTAAGTGATGTGTAGGGAACACAGAATATACACCAAACAGCACCATTATTTATGGTCCTTTCTGCAATGTCTCAAACATTTACCAAAACTAACCAAATGCTGGGCACAAAGAAAGCATAAACAAATTCCAAAGGACTGAAATAATTCAGTATTATGTTCTATAAGCACAGTAGATAGAAGCTAGAAATCAATTTATATTATTCCTTCAACAGTTAACAAAAAGAGAACTAGAAAAATCCCCAAATGCCTGGAAATCAACGAATATATTTCTAGATAATCAACTTTTATTTTAAAAATAACCACTTTTATTTGTTTTTCAAACAAAGCTATAACCAAAATTAGAGCTCACATATAGCCTTTAATTCTCTGGAGTATGAAATGGGAAACGATACCAAAATCATCCGTTTAGTAGCTGAAAATCAGAGAGGCGAGCCCATGAATTACCCATGGAAGCGACGGAGAGGGAGGACAGGGGGCAACCACGGGCGCCCACTGTGGCCACGCGTCACAGCGCGCACACCGCACTGCCTGGTACAGATGAGGACAACACTGTGCCAAGAGCCCTTAGTGTCCCCGCTGTGCAGAGGGGTACACTGAGACCCCAGAGTTAAAACAACAGGTCCGGAGTCATTCAACAAGGGAATGGCGTGACGTTCAAATCTACCCCCCCGAAGGCCATGACCACTCAGCTCCGGAAGCACAGAGCATCCCTAACTCCACGCAGGAGGACGTGCAGAGGTCTGCGACCTTACAGCGCGGCGCACCAGAGTGTGACCTGCTCTCCGGGGGACCCTGGCTAAATCACACCACCTCTGTGACTGCAGGTCCGTGTTCATGCAGCCCGCCCGGGGAAGCACACCATCACGGTAAAACCTCTCCCCGCAGAGCTGTCTTCCTCACTTGGACAGATAAATTTCCAAATATTATCTCAACTAAAACTGAAAATATCTCAAATGGCACTTTTCTGCGGCGTTGTTGAATGTGTCCCTTCTGCTGGTCTTCCGGGTGTTTGACACACACGGTAGAACCAAGTGAGGACCAGAGCGAGGCTGTTCATCTGGTTTTGGGTAGTTTCAAACTCAACCTTCTATTACAAGAGCTGCACAAGGTGCTTCACTGAACGCCGGTTACCAGATGCTCAGCACCCACACGGTGCAGACGGCAGAGAACACAGCTGACTGTGTCCTCCTGGGCCAGAAACCAGTCTTGCACAAAACCTTGATGCCGCCGCGGGACCCAACCCGGTCCTGACCGCCCAGCGTGGATTCGGCAACTGTGGCGCCTCCTTCCGCTACCAAAGACGTGAAACGAAGAGTGGCCGCAGCTCGATTCAGTATCTTACTTTATACCGAGGAAGGCTCCTGTCCCACAGCCCTACAGGATTTGCAGACTCACAATCACAAGGTAGGAAGTCAGTTACAATCTAAAACACTTCCCCCTTTTAAAGTTTTCTCTTAACCGAGCTAAGTTATCGAAGCAAAAATATCACCAAAGAGCACGACAGCCAGGCCCCGAGCAGCACCCACAACCAATCTCACTCGGGCGCCGCAGGGGTCTGGTGACACAGGGACGCTCGCTATGGTGGCTTCGCAGAACATAGCTTCAAACGGGATTATAAGTATAAACCGGGAACTAGGACTATATACGCATGAACATCACACACGGACAGAAAGAAACTAATTTTTCTTAAAACGTGGTTTATACAACTAATACCCTAAAACATCTCTGCAGGGAACACTGGGCCTGGCTCGGGCAGGGGCAGCACCGCGCACGCAGCCGGGGCAGAGCCACAGAGGGAATCTGCATCTACACTCTGCAAGCAGTTTCCCCTCCTCTCCTCGGTGTTCATCTGAAAGCTGTACATATTGTAGTTTAGGGAAACAACCCATTTGTAATGTCCAGTTGGTGCAACGGAGAGACAGACGGCACCAGCCCTGCACCTTCAGAAGGAGGCACAGCCGGACTCTCTCAAAAACGGTACTTTCCTGACGACCCAGCGTCAATTTAAGTCATTTGGCTTGGTGGCTACTTGAAGCGCTCCTTCCACAGGCAGTATTTCTGGCCTCTGTATGGCCATGACTCATCTTAAGGAAGAACTCACAGGAACTGATGGCAAAAGATATTGCAATTTGACTTTATCTGTTCTGGTGCCTAAAGCTACAAACTGTCCAGTTCAAAACATTTTAGTAACAACCTCACCAACACACAAGGAATACCAACCTGTGTTTTTGTTTTCCAAGAACAGCCCTGGACACAACACAGATGACAACAACAGACATTCTACCATTGCTTAAAAAACCAGCCATAGGGGCATGAACGGAAATTTGGAAAAACACATCACAAAAACCAAGTAATTAACCTTACACGCAGACATTGCCAAATGTATAAATAACTAATAAGTAAGAATATTTTTCTAACTTAAATCGTTCAGTAAGTTCCATTCCTTTTCATGTAAATGTTACCCGAGCAGACACAACTTACACGTTTTGCAAATGGGTAGGGTTTCCCACAACTTGTGCATTTCGGGCGGGGTTTCCCATGACTTTCCAACACTATGGTCACACGTCCACATCAGCACCATGACCCACCAGCCCTGCCGCACTGCTCCTACTAGGCAGCGTAAAAGGTACTGCGCTTGGCCATTAGTTTTTTCACTCCTCACAATGACCCTGAAAACAGATGCTGCCACGGAGATTTACAGAGGAGGAACCCGAGGCGCGACGAGGCTGGCCTGCCTGAAGTCAGAGGGTTCAAAGAAGGAGAGTTTTCATGTGGCTTTAACTGATCCCAAGGTATTTGCTTAAAACATTCCCTGTATCGGCTGGCGTCACTGAAGCACAGTCCTGCGTGGCCTACGCTTTGGGACTGTCTGTGAATCTCCTTTGGGGTAAGCTCTTCCTCCGACACGTCCTCACACTCGTCATGCACCCCCCTGCCCTGCGCAGCAGGGACGCCACACTCGAGGAAGGCAAGCCTGCTCACTGCACAGTGCGCTGCGCAGCGTAGGCCTGGGTCTGCGGAACCCGCCGGAGCCGCGTCTCCGGGCTCCGGAGCCTGAGGTCCGCCCGCCGGCCGAGGCAGGTGAGATGGGGCGGCCGGCCAGCACCATCAGCACCGTGCCCCTCACGCTGTGGACACGTCCCTCCTAACCCCCGGGACACGAGTGACACCACGGGGCCCCCCGGGGCACGCGCTCTCCCTTCCAGGCACCCACGCCCAGACAGCGTGTGCAGGGCCAGGGCTTCCACAGGCAGTCGCGAGCGTGTTTGGGAAAACGTTAACAAGGTTACCAACTCGTCAAAATGTAGAGTTCAAACAACTGCCATCGTTTCAGCCAACCGAGCGCTGACTGTTTGCTGGGACGGACTTTACTGTCCCGGGAGATTAGCTGTCATACGTGTTCTCGATGACACGCGACAGAAAAGACCCCTTCGGCATTGGCGGGAGGAGCCCGGGACGCGCGTGTGCGGAAGTCCTGAGCCACCACTGTCACAGGCTCTGCGGCCTGACAGGCTGCAGAGGGCGCAGCCCCGCTCGCTGTGAGCTTACCGGCGTGCAGGTAGGCCAGGTCCGGGTTCTCGATGTCGGGGTGCTGCTCCTTCAGGTGGTTCCGGAACTCCACGGGCACGTTCGTCCCGTAGTCGCACTTGGGGCAGTTGTACATCTTGACTCCTTCGTGTTTGCCCGTGTGCAGAATGTGCTTGCGGATGTTTTCAGCACAGTTCGACCTAGCGGGGAAGAAAGGAAAGTCGACCACGTGAAGGTCGGATTGGCACCATGAGACCACAGACGCGGACACGAGCTCGCACCCGCGCGGGCCTTGCCGCGTGCCGGGCCCCAGTCGAGGGCGGTCCTGGTGCAGGAATTTCCGTGCGTGACACGGTCATCCCGTGACGCCGGAAGTCTCTGTGAACCCTGGTGCAAAGTTTTAGGTGGGTCTTTAACCTTTGTGGTCCAATTCTATGCAAAACCCGAAGCACAAAATCCCAGGTTCTATGATTTTAATATCAGATTACTCTAGTGCCACTTGAGGGCACTGAAGGAGTTTCCTTAACCCCAAGAACACACACCTTCCAGCCGGGAGGAGTGGTGCAAAGGCAAGCACTGTGGCCTCGCTGAATTTAGAGCACTGAGGAAACGAAGCAGCTGTGACTTTTAAGTTCTGTCAAGTGAGCTCTAAAACAGCGTGGACACAGAAAAGCAGCAGCGAGCGTGTCGAGCACCCGGGAGCTTCCCACGGTGGCATCGGTTTCGAAGCGTGAGGGGCTGGAAGTTCCAATGCAGGGCCCGTGTTCCGTATGCCAAAGAGTCCTGAAAACAGGAACAGGCTCCTCTCCGACTGTTCTCCTCGCAATTCAGAAAGGCAAGGCCTGAAATGCTCGGATGACAGGGAACAGGCCTCTGCTCTGTGGAGCATGCTCTTCCACCGGCTGCTTCATCCCTCTGTGACACTGGGTATCAGACACCGCACACCTAGACCCTTTCTGAACACATACACAGCTGCTTTCTTTCGTCTTTGTTAGGACAGTACTAAAAAAGCACTGCAGTGCAAGCAGGTTGGCCGGGGAAGGGGAGGGTGCACCTAACGAGAAACCAAAAATCAGGCTGGCCTCAAATTTCCCACAGAGCAAAATTAAATGCCAAAAGAAAAATCAAGCAATAGGATCACCAGCATCTCTGGAGGGCACTGCCGAAGAACAAAATTCCTGTGGGATGTTGTCTGAAGTGAAGCTTCTGTGACCAATAAGGTAAGAACACGGTCGTGAGCAAACCCATCTCACATCTCACCAGATGACGAAAGGTCCTACCCGGAAGCCTCACGAGGCTCTGTGCTGCCCCAACGCTTCTATGTGGGATTACATTTGTGGGTAATACTCAGCTGTGAAGCTGACTTTGCAGGATGTGCTCTAGAACATTGGTGGTGAATGCAAAAATAGTTACAACCCCACAATTTTATAGCAGCTACACTATCACGCACAGGTAAAGGCAACACAAGACATTCGAAATCTAGAAACCCAGGAAACACACTGTCCCTTCACTCGCGAAGAGAGGAGGATGGAGGAGGATCAGGAAAGCAAGGCAGACTGCATGTCAGCGGCTCCCGGAACAGCAGCCCACAGCCGCAGAGAGACACGGACGGCCTTTCCTAGAGACTTCCAGATGAAGCGGAGATGCAAATCCTTTCCTCATGTAACAGGCACCCTGCATTATGGGGCTAGTCTTACAACTGGATCCAAGAGAGTCCCCCAGAAACGCTCGGGCTAAATCCCGTCCATCCCCAGACAGAGTCTGACCTGAAATGCATGTGCCCAATTATACAGAGTTATTAAATCGGACAAATTTCTCTATGGCTAGACTAGAAAGAAACACAGCAGAATGGTAACGCAACTATATAGCAATGCCCACTTCTGTGATAATTAAAAGGACGAGGACCATTTTTTGAATTCCTGCACTAGCTGAGTGAACTGTTCCAAGTCAGTCCCGCTGTTCTGGAGGTCTCCCATCTGTTTTCCATGACAGCCCCTCAGCCAGTGTTACTGACACCGGGGAGGAAAGCAAACAGCTCCTACTGTACTTAGCTGGTACTGTTAGTAGGACTGCCCACTCTTTGGTGCCACCGATAGTATTTCCTTACAGAAAAAGCAAGGCATTAGGAATCATCAAAGATAATCCTGATCAAGTGAGGAAATCAGAATCACCAAACCCAGCAACTTTGATCTGTAATGTGTACTGAAATACAAGACAATATAAACCAACAAATCCTCATCTTCAGTGACGGTCTTGAAGAGATTACATCGAAAACAGAGTATTTTGTTTTTGGAAAGGGTGTGTCTTGGACAAAAATAAACCGCCATCTCTTAGTACCTAAATAACATAAAGAAGCTAACAATGAGGAGACTAACGGTGAAGCAAGTAAGTGAAGGCGGTGGGGGGGGGCGGGAAGAATTAAAAAAAGGTGAGAGATTTCTTCTTATTCAAAAATATAGACTAAAATAAGAAAGAAGTGCTCTGTTAAGCTGATATTTCACAAGGTATTAAGGACCTTTTCATACACATATGTTTACATATACATACATATATATTTTATTTTTACTATATATACTGCTCATATATTTTATGTGTACTACATGTATATATATTTTTATAATTTTGTTTTTCACATGAATAGATAAGATTAAATCAAATACATGCCAATTAAATACATTAGCATTAAATACATGCTAACAAGAACATAAAACAGGCAATGCCAGTCTGCAACAGAAAAGATACATTTTACATACTTTACGGATGGCAGTGTATTTGCATGCAATCAAAATCTGTTCCTCTGCCTTTAATGTCACGCCATACAAGACTTTTTAAAATAGTGGGACAGGGGCACCTGGCTGGCTCAATGGATTAAGCCTCTGCCTTCAGCTCGGTTCATGATCTCAGGGTCCTGGGATCAAGCCCCGCATCGGGCTCTCTGCTCCGCAGGGAGCGTGCTTCTCCCTCTCTCTGCCTGCCTCTCTGCCTACTTGTGTGTGAGCGCGCGCTCGCTCTCTCTCTGTGTCAAATAAGTAAAATCTTAAAAAAAATTAAAATAAATAAAATAAAATATTGGGGGACAAAACTGAGAATTTCACATCTGTAAAATCAAACTATTTCAATCAAAGCCTAAGAAGAAAAGCTAGGACATATTGTGCCACTATCCTTCAAAGCAGAATCCCTGGAGTAGGTAGAGGCAAACTTTACTCCCCGCATTCGAGACCATCTCATAACATGTCACAAAATTCGAGGAACAATAAATAGATTGGACACCTTCTGGTAAGTAATTCTGAATGTTATTTAGCCTGAAAATGCTCATTCTTCCCACAAACAGAACTTATGAGTAGTGATGAGTGTGGTAAACTGAAGTGGTGCTAATCAAGGCTGGGTACTGCAGGGAAGGAAGGATGCTCTAAGATGTGATTTCTAACAGCGTCATGGCTAAATCACCAGGCGTAACAGCAGTTAAGCCAACTGAGCACACATTCATTAGGATTGGGTGTCTGAAAAATGTCTTTACTATGACATCGATTTTTAATGTAAAGAGCTTATTTGTGTCCCATGTTCACAGACTGGAAGACTTGATATTAGGATGGTGATACTCCCCAAACTGATGTCCAGATTTAATGCACTCCCTGTAGGGCCGTCTGGGTGGCTCAGTCGTTAGGCATCTGCCTTCCGCTCAGGTCATGATCCCAGGGTCCTGGGATGGAGCCCCGCATCGGCTCCTTGCTCAACAGGGAGGGAGCCTGCTTCTCCCTCTCCCACTCCCCCTGCTCCCTCTGGCTGTGTCTCTGTCAAATAAATAAATAAAATCTTAAAAAAAAAAATGCGCTCCCTGTCAAAAGCTCAGTGGGATGTTTTACAGAAACTGAAATGCTGATCCAAAAGCTCATATGGAAACGCACAGGGCCTAGAAGAGCCAATAAAGTCTCGGAAAAGAACTACGTTAGAGGACTCACACGTTCTGAGCTCAGAAGTTATTCCAAAGCCACAGGAATCAAGACACTGTGGTAGGAGAAAAACAACAGCCACTCGGGACTGAGCACGGGAAGCCGGAGCAGTGTGGTTCCACTGAAGTCAGAGGCCTGAGCACTGGCTGCAGGCTCCCCGCTGAAGGATTAGGGATGCAAGCAGGACTTGCTGGGACCACAGCCTGCGTGCACAGTGTGAACGGGGGAGTTATGAGGAAACTCGGAATTATATTTTGGGGTATGATGTGCTGACAATCTTGAGGCAGCTAACAACAGACACACAAAGAGAGCAACGCACAATGTATCACATAACGTACAAGCTGGACAAGAGTCACAGGGCCAAAATGGGAACTAACTTAAGGCTTCTTAAAATATATGTAATAAAGGAAATACTGTATTCAGTCAAAGGCAATGTGTTTCAAAATAATAACCAGAATATTAAGTGCTTCTAGAGCTCTTCAAAATTATTTATTAGTACTACTTACTAACTCAGTATTACACAAAAAGCATTAAGTCAAATTTACGTTGTATTTATTTATTTATTTATTTATTTATTTATTTTTTTAAGATTTTTTTTTTAATTTATTCATTTGACACAGAGAGAGAGATTACAAGTAAGCAGAGAGGCAGGCAGAGAGAGAGGAGAGAGGAGGAAGCAGGCTCCCCGCTGAGCAGAGAGCCCGATGTGGGCCTCGATCCCAGGACCCTGGGATCATGACCTGAGCCGAAGGCAGCGGCTTTAACCCACTGAGCCACCCAGGCACCCATGTTGTATTTATTTTAAGGGAAAGGAAGCTCAAAAAATATTCTGAATTTTTCCCTCTTTTGACATATGTTATTTTGGTTATTAAAACAAAAAGCACCAGTGAAGTTGTTGAACAAACACACATCTGCATATTTCAAAATAAAAAGACTGACAATGGACACATACAGTGGAAGTCTGCCTCCTACCACTGTCCCACTCTGCCCAGATAACCCCTACTCCCCCTGGCAGGTACAAGTTACAACTTCTTATTAGTCTTTTGGGAGAATTAAAAACGACTTTTTCAAACCACAAATATAGTGTACGTTCTCATCTGCACCCTGCTGGTATACACTCCCGCTGCCCCAGCATTAGGCAGCATCTGGCTCTCCTTACGTAACAACGCAGCAAGGGGGATCTTCCCACATCAGCATGGGAGAGCCTCCCATTGCTGCTTTCCACCCTCCTTTCCACTCCCTCCCCCCTCCTCTGCCTTCTTTTTCTCCTTTTTGAACAGCCACTCAGTATTCCACAGTATGGGTAAAGCGTATTACATTTAAGTGATCCTCTACTGACGGGCATTTAGGTTGTTTCCAATCACTCACTAGCATAAACAAGGTTGCAATGAATAATCTCGTAGAACACTTTGTATTCCTCAGGATGCCAAGAGAATTTCATGATGCCAAGTGGAAGTGTTTCAAATGTCAATGGGCATATGCTTTTGTAATTTTGATAAATTCTGCCAAATTGCCCTCCAGAGAAGTTGTAGCAATTTACACTTATACCAACAACGTTGGAGAGATCCTGTTTCTGCACATTCTTGCCAATGAAGTGTGTTACCAATCTTTCAAATTTTTGCCCATTTGGTAGGAGAAAAAAACTCAAGCTCACTGGAGTTTCATTTTTTTCATTTTTAAGTTTTAATTTGCATTTCTCTTATAATGAATGAGGCTAAGTATCTTCAAATATTGAAATGCCATATGTATTTTCTTTTCTATGCACTGTTTTCGTATTTTGATCTTTTTTCTACAGTGTTGTTAGTCATTCTCTTTTACATTAAAAAGACTGACGGTTTATGACAGAAGCTGCAAATATTTTTTCCTTCGTTTCCTTTTTTTCTTCTTTTGACTTTGCTTATGGTAAAGCGGAGGTTTTTAAATTTTGTTCTGTGGCTTCCTTACTTGGAAGTTATAAAAGAATTGTCCCAAATTTGGTTCTGGTACTTGTATAGTTGTACAGTTGTATAATCTTATATTAAGTGTTAGTTCCATTTCAGAACCATCCTAGGGTGTGGTGCCAAGGGTAGACCCAGACTACAAACAGATCTCTCAGTACCATTCATTACTAGTCCATCTTTGCCCCACGGACTTGAAATGTCATCTCAGCAATATTTTATTTGTTTGAAGCTGATTCTGGAGTTCCTATTATAGTGAGCTGGTCAGTCTGTGCATGTGCCGACCTGTTTCAATAAGCCAGGCCACAGAAGGCTCACATCTGGTTGAGCTCTTCCTTCTGCATTGTTCTTTTTCCTCCCATCACCGCAGGATCACAGAATCCTACCCAGGCCATCAGGGAGTCAGTCATAAGACCGTGGTCTTCAGCAGGCATGGCAAACATCTCGAGTTAACTATGGAACCAGAGAGACCTGGGCCGATAATAAATTAAGATCCCTGACACAACAGGGTATTTCCTATGTATTTATCAATATGTACTGATAATGTGATCTTTCTGATACAGAAGCTGAAACACAGAGAGACTGGCCCAGAGGTCATGTGCTGAAGTGTATAGAAGGGTCTCTGCACACAGAGGTCCTAAATAAATCTGAGTTTCCTGCTTCCCCGAGGGAAGCTACATATCTGCCTCAATATTCTCAAATTCACTTGTGTGAAATTAATGATTAATCTTTTGGTAACAATTTGGCATTGCTATGTATGTAAATTGACATAAAAAATTCTGAAAGTTCTACTTAGAGAAACAGGTCAGTTTTGTTCAACACCTTGGTTCTCAAACTTTCTGACCATGGAGCATTCTTTTGGTTTATGGGAGTAACACATGTATCTCATAACGCTGTCAGGAGAATTAAAGTAAATTACATTAAGCATGTTCAGAAAATGCAGTAGGTACTCAATTCTTTTTTTATTACTACTCCCAGTCTTCCTATTAAATGGAAGACAGTTCAACTATCAGAATCATTATTAGCAATTTTTTTATTGTATTTGAAAGGCAATTTCAATTCATTTGAATGAAAACAGATTCCTTGAAAATAATTACTCTGTAGTTAGGTTTTATGTATTGGAACAAGTGCATCAATACTATGCCCTTCAGTACATATTTATCTAAAATTTCAGTGGAAAGGGCCTCCTACTATATCTTTATAACAGTAATTCAAAATGAATAAGGAATAATCCAAAGAAAGTGTTTATGTAAATTAAACTTAAGAAGTTATTTTTTTAACCAGTAGTATTCAATTATAAATTTACTGGGCAAAAAACCAGTCTAAGAAAAATGAGAAAATCTCTGTGGGAGAGAAGAACATAAAGCTGCCAAATCACGGCACGTTGGCGGAATGTGCTCCACTACATAAGCTCAGGGTCTGTTTCACAGTTTATGTAACACAGCCCAAGGTATATAGTCCTCTACCACTTCTGTTCTCACTAAAGGACCCATAAGGAAAAAGCCTGATAATTTTAGACTATAGAACATTTGTGCTCTTTAGATTTAAAGTTGGTGAGAAGCTGTAAGAATAAAGAATTTCATATTCCCCTGCCTAAAATGAAATATTTTATCGATGATGTTTGGCAAATGAATGTCATTTGGAGTGTTGAACCAAATAAATCACCAGAACAGACAGCACAAAGATCCACGTATATAAGGGATAAAGATGTCATTTCCGATCAATAAGGAAACGATGGGTTTTAAATAAATGGTGTTGAGTCAACTGCTTGCAGTATGAGGAGAAACAAATTAGATTCTTATGGCCCCAACCATGTAAAAATAAATGCCATTTGGATTTTAGCATTAACATAAGCACACTAAATTATAAAAGTGCTAGAAGAAAATACAAGAAAATATTTTTATAATCTTGGTTGGAAGAGCGCTCCTAAATCCAAAACCCAAATGCTACAAAAAGATGTAGCAAAATATACTTCATAAAAGTTAAAACTGCTATATACCATAATACATTACAAATACAGTTAAAAGGCAAGTCAAAGAAATGGACTGAATATATGCAACAGATATAAAGACAAATGATTAATATAAAGACTACAAAATGAGTACCTACGGTTAATAAGAAAAAAAGACAAAAATCTCAAAAGCTGGATGAAGAGCATAAAGCAAGAAATCTGAAATTGGGTATCTATAAAAGGTTATGTAAGCATTAAAAGGTAATCAATGACTCTAGTAGCCAAGGAAATACAAATTAAAGCCTAACATAACAGAGGGGCAAAATTCAAGAATACTGATAACATTAATTATTGGTAAGAGAAATGAGTATCACTGCTCACAGGTGTCAGCTTTCGGAGGACATTTGAGGTTAGCCTTCAATATTAAAATGTGCACACATACTTTTGGATTTAGGAATTCGATTTCTAGAAATTAACCACAAGAAGAATCATTAAGCCACTATCTATAACACTAGGCTAAACACTAGGAAAAGAATTGAAACTAGGTATGTGTTAACAGAGGAATGGGTCATTAATTTGTGGTGACCCACACTGTGGGATTCACCTGCTGAGAGGTAAGGGTTAACCTGCAAGCCTGCTTCCCAGAGGAGGAGCTGGTATCCTACAGAGCTTCAGGGAAGCCACCTACACCCTGGTAGAACACAGGGAGAACACAGCCTGAGATTACAGGAAGAGAGAGCGTATTCCCCATCCAGCAATGTTCAGTGGTGTCAGGACAAGGAAGAGGCCTGGTGGGCCACATTACTGGACCGCTCAACCACAGCTCTGAACACACACCCCTGAAGGACGGTACTTGCCCAGTGGTGGAGCCGAACAGTTCCACAGCCAAAGGCCCAGAACTTTCCCAATATGGCATCCAACGCTGTAAAATCAGGTGTGGCTTCAGAGTACAACAGGTATGGATCGAGCCTGAGGGGAGGAACAACAGCCCTGCACCTGTCTATGACTTTCTCCCCACAAGTGCTCTTGAAAAGGCCCGGTGTGTACAATTCTCATCATTCGCCCTTATTTGTTGGACAAAAAACATCAAAGAAAATAAGTTATACCTTATATCCCAGTGTGGAAAAGTTTCCAAGACATACTACTAAGTTAAAACAAAAATAAAGCAAGTCCCAAATGAATACATATATATGGCTTCTTCTAGCTTTTTAAAATTATATGCACATAGACACATAAAGCATTCAATGGGTATAAGAAGGAAAGTCAGCACACTCTTGATGGTAATTATCTTTATGGAAAGGTTTCCAAGTCAGGAAACTTTCATGTTTGCTTAGTATATGTTTGGAACACTTGGATGATTCATGAGAATATCTTCTAACTTTTACTCATGTAAAGCAATTATGATCAGAACATGTATTTTAAAAACAAATAGACTATATAGTGTTGTATCAAATGTAAATATTATAAACAATAAGCAGTACAGCTGACATAAGCTGGGAATAGAGGCTGGGAAAACCCTAAATGGAAAGATTCTCTTGTTTACACAGAGACAATTCAAACTGATGAATCAGGTAGAAGTTTTAAGAACAGTAAGTCAAGGGTGCCTGGGTGGCTCAGTGGGTTAAAGCCTCTGCCTTCGGCTCAGGTCATGATCTCAGGGTCCTGGGATCGAGGCCCACATTGGGCTCTCTGCTCGGCAGGGAACCTGCTTCCTCCTCTCCCTGTCTCTCTGCCTGCCTCTCTGCCTTATTTAGGTTATCTCCAGCAGGAACAAGATATGAATGATTACAAGTGGTTATCTCAGGGAGATGGGGTGCAGCAGAGAGACTTTGACTTTTCAAATGACAGAGTTCAAATAGTAAAAACAACATATAATGGTTAAGTTTTATGGGTATTTTAGTAAAATAGATATTTAAAAATAATGCCATGTTTAATTACTTACAAAATTATCCAAAGGCTTTTTTTTAAATTAAGACAAAAAGAGTTTATATGTATCAGAAGTAATCACAAAATACAATGTCCTAAAAAAAAAATACAATGTCCTGAATTTTTCCTGCGAATTTTATTTAATTTAATTTTAATTTTATTTTTATTTGACACAGAGAGAGAGACTATAAGTAGGCAGAGAGGCAGGCAGAGAGACAGGGAGAGGAGGAAGCAGCCTCCCTGCTGAGCAGAGAGCCCGATGCGGGCCTCGATCCCAGGACACTGAGATCATGACCTGAGCCGAGAGCAGAGGCTTTAACCCACTGAGCCACCCAGGCGCCCTCCTGCGAATTTTAATTGGATACTTTCTGAATCACTCTGCTCTAAATTCTATGAATTTTCTTTTCATTTTCCCCCTTAACTGGTGGCTTCTACTAAATAGGATAATTCCTACCAGACCACTGCTGTTCATAAATCCCAGTTCCTTGAAATCAATCGCTCCAACCACAAGAACTCATGTACACTTTCTCTCTCCATTTCTCAGTTATAATTATGTTAGTGTCTGTTGTGTGATGGAAGGTGATGGGCATCATCTGATGCTAAAGCAGAGCCACGTCTTATAAAACAAAAGAATGTGTTAAGTCAGCACAGAAGTGGACAGAAACCAATGCATTACTGATTGTGTTCCACTGTTCCCGAATAGACACAGGGAGCCAGGTCCTGGTTATGGTGCTGTCCGAGTGCTCATGGCCACGTTCTAAGTGCAGCTAGCACAGGAAAGTGTGCTCATGGAGAGAGCTGCCCAATGGCAGCTGCTGCACCAGCCACGTGTGACCCCCAGGAGGCCTCTGTCCATCTGCACAGGTGGGTTCTGGTCTGAAAGCCATGGGAACAAGGCCAGGCATCCAAACCCACTCGCTGGGAGGCACTTTCAGAACAGAAGTCATGTAAGCCCAATTACTGCTTTAGTTCATATGGGAAGTGTCCAGTAACAAAACAAACAAAAACCAAAAAACCTATTTCTTCATGTAGTGACTTCTTGTTTCCAAAATGAATTTATTCATCATATATTTAATGCAGTGTCCACCAGGCACAAAACAGGAAACATATAAAGGAAGGGTTTTAATTCCGTCCCCACAGACAATCCCGTTTGACAGATGAGTCACGTACATCCACAGTGTGCTTCATAACAGGAAACTGAATTTTGAAACAGAGTGAAACATCTCACCTGTCCACTGCCGTACCCCCTTCAGCGGCATCTTTAGTTGATGATGGCCTAAAGCCACCTTGCTTCCTACACTGTTTAAAATGCCTTACTGACCTGAGCTGGTTTCTAACGAGATAGATGATGTGCACACTTCCTAGGGATAAAGCACACCACCTTCGACGGGTTCATCACGTCAGAGTTTTGCCTACCATGTCACCACTACCGCTGTTCCCAGGAGCAGGTATAACCGGCCACCTGCTCCTCACTATTCATGGCCCCACGGTCACATTCCATTACAGCACTTCTCTAGTCAATCTCTGCTCAAAGAATCTACAATCTGAAAGAAGAGAGAATCTGCTTTCAACCTAACAACCTCCTCCTCCCCACCTTCCACTCTGTTGGAGAACAATGACGATCACAAGGAAGAAAATGGTAGGAAGCAACACTGAACTCTGTTAGAAACCCAAATTATTTCGTTAGTCTTAACATTTCAAGAATGGCCCCCCTCCTACACCCTGTGAAGTGAGAAAAGGAGACTGATTTAAATGTGTGGCCAGACCTGGCCTGTCCTCTGTGTCCTACGGAGGGAGGAGGGGGCACTGGCGAGTGCAAGCCCCAAAGAACCTTGATTTCTCCTTGACTCTTCTTTAGCTCAAAGAGAAACAATACATTTCATTAACTGTTTCAACTCTCAATATCCTGCTATATTGCCAGTGGCAGAAAGGAGGAAACTTCTACAGCAGGAGTTCTGTGAGTCTTTAACGTGCTGTTCACGATGAGTCTAAAGGGGGCAGACAAAGGGTACGATACAGAGTGTGTTTCTCAAAGTTATTTGGCCACAAAAACACTTTTTCTAGGCTGAGCTAACAATATCGCGTGAAGATCATGATTTGTGAAAACCAAAACGCCCAATTAGCCCTACAAACTGTTCCACCTCCTTCCACTAATCTTCTGTCGGCCACCAGTAAGTGCCGGCAGACACTCTCTTCAGAGTTATCTTGTCCTTCTTTTTGTACTGGACCTTTGAAAAACACAGCCGCCGCCCAAGTCTTCAACTCTGCATTTATTTTCTTACAGGATGGGTTTTATTTTTTCCTCTTCTGTTAACCACCTAAGCTTATAGCAACATGAAATGGTGTCAAACCAGGAAAAGCACGTGGATGAGAAGCCTTCTGAGCAAAGCCGGGTGTACTGAGGACCTTCAGGAAGGGACCTGACCATCCTTTCAGGCCCATGCAATTACTGGAGTCATATCTATAAGAGGGCGAAAGTGGGAAAACGGCAGGCGTACAGAGACGTACTCGCGAAGGGGTCGGAACCACTCGAGTGTACATTACTAAACTGTGGTTGGAAGTTAATAACCTGAAAAAAAGCCTACCTTACAAATCGTGTTCCACATACACATATCCTATATAACACGTAATAGATATGATAATTTACTGTAGCATTTCTAGTCGATAGCTTTTTCAGATTTAGGGTGACATCAGTAAAATTTCACTGAACCAAATGTGTTTCGTGCTATTTCTGATAGTCTAGGCCAGAGCTTGGTTTTACCTGGGACAGTCTAATAATGCTGAAGAGAAAAGTAAAATGACTCGACTTAAAACACCAACACCCTCGTGCGCGCAAGCGCACCCGCGGCCGACCAGGTGGTTTCACAGACAGACGTGACGGCACACACCCCCGCCTGCTCGAAGACTCTTGTCGTCTAGTTGGCTGTGGGAGGGGCTCCCCTAAAATTTTACATACTTCAGTGGCCCAAAGGAGACAGCATCCCTTACACCTGGTTAATTGGAGGGCCCGGCCCATCATCCACCCAGGCTCGGAGCAGAGCGAGGAAGTGGGACGGGAGAGAAGACAGGAAGTTTCTCTGCCGGCCTCTCTGGTAACTGTGCGGCCACAGGAAACTGCAAACTTTCCCCTCTTTGAAAGTCTTTCCAAAGCATCTTTCCCTGGCTGGAACTCCGTTGCTTACAAAACGCCCTAAGTGTGTATTTATTTGCTTGATAGTAGATTTCAAGTGAATACTTGATTAATTTTGTTAAATTGAGTTTCATCAAGGAGCATTTAAGGCTTTTCTAATTGTGAAGTTATAGGATCACTTTGTAGAAACAGTTAATAGAAAATAGTCACTGATGGCGAGGGGGCCACTGGATTTATTTAATAATCTATGTCCATCTTTACAAAATGCCCCACGTAATCCATTTAAAAATAATAACCGGTTCATTTCAGTCTCTGCACACAATGCTTCCCTTTGTCCCTTGTAAGTCTCTCAAATGTCTTATTTTAAAGGAATATATAGTACTCCCGGAAGACATTTTCCCATTTCTATTCTCTTCGACTCCTGCGAGCCCTTGTTCTGTGTGATAAGGCAATCTCCTGCGGGATCGGAGCCGTGTAGTTTCGCACCACGAGTGACAAGGACTCGGCTTGAATAACTGCTGTGCGCAGGTTGTAATTATGTCAGCTGGAGTGTTGAACAAGGGGACTGATTAATGTGAGCCCCGGCCCAGGCGCAGGCCCTATCAAAACCTCCGCGCAGGCCAGCAGTGGGGACGGGTTAAAGCAAAAAGACAAAACATGCTGTATCACCCATGATAGATGAATTGCTCCAACAGTCTTCAGGCAGATGTTCCGGGACAGTATAATATACAATTACTCTGCCTTATCACTTTCCCAGGGACAATAAAGCTTCCTCCTTCTATAGCTCATGTGAGTGAAGGCAAAATCCGTTTTACTTTTACAACACTGACTCACTTATCATGGTGCCTTGATTGTGCTTTTACAGCTAAAGAAAACATATATTCCACTTTTAAACTAGCCACCCCCAAAAGAAACAAAAACCTTAAAAATAAAACTGGAACTCTGTTTTGAATCTTTTCGACAACACAGCACACGATGTTTTAAAAGACTGTTTTGTTAAGAATGGGTGCAAGGAAGGTGATGTGTGTATGTGCCTATTAGTTAAAAACAAGCACATATAACTCAAGAAGTAAGATTTGGGTCGCCTAATCACTATATTCATAACACCGTGTTTCAGCAGCTGTACAGAAGTCATTAACTGGAAGGAACATGTAATTAAAACTATATATATAGGCTGATATCATCCATATATTTCTCAGGCCCAGGCCCACGGCTGCCTGAGTCTGGGAAGATGCTTTCCCAGTGACGGCCCATCCCTGCCGCTCCGACGGGGCGTCTCTGGGCCCCTCCTGAAGGACGCGGCGGGAGCCGAGGGAAAGGACGCCGCCTCGGCCGCGTCAAGAGCACCGCACAGCCGGCACTGAGACCTGCCTCAGGAGCTCCGGGGGGTCACTCCACCGCCTGCACCGGGACTCGCAGCGATGCCGCGCAAATTGTGACAAGATGTACCCAACCGTCGTCATTTGCAAGAAGGGAAATGAATAGGCTCTTCATGTTTAAAGTGCAAAAACAAGATAAAGCCAAAGCACTGAGATGCAGCCGTAACGACCCCAATTAATAATGAAACAGAGCAGCCAAAACTGCAGTGGGATCCAAGGAAATCCGTACACGACGTGCCTGAATGCAGAAGCAAACAAACAAAAAGCATACGTCAACCTGTGGGACAATACAGATGACGTGTTTCCACTTTTTAGAGCCGCGCGCGCCACCGCCCAGCGGCTGTGGTACAGCCTCAGTCACGGACACGAATCACACGCCCTCTCTCGTCCCAAGGAGTGATAGGCTGGCCTTCTCTCCACGCACACGCACACGCACACACGCGCGCGCGCACACACACACACGCTCCAACACACACACACACGCACGCACGCTCCAACACACACACACACGCACGCACGCTCCAACACACACACACACATGCACGCACGCACGCTCCAACACCCCCGGGCTCCTCCTCACTCCGCCTCTCCGGGCGGACGCTCCAGCCGAGTCTCCGTTCCGGGAGGCGCGCCAGGCTGAGGACGGCAGGGGTCCCAGCGAAGCGGGAGCGCGGACGCACACAGAGGATGTACGCGAGGCCACGAGGGCCGCAGAGCCAGGCCGCGGGGCCCGGGCCCGTCCCGCGGAGGGAGCGAGGCCGGCGCGGGGAGCCAGGCGTCCTCCCGAGACACGGCCCAGCTCCTCCTCGGCCGACGACGTCCCGGGCGGCCCGCTCCATTTCCCGCGCTGAGGGGAGACGAGACCCGCACAAAAACGGGTCAGAGTAAGTCCTAGGAAACACGTCCGGTTTTCAAAGACTGCATTTAAAAACGAGAGTTTGTCACGCGACGACACCGGCTGGCGCGAAGCAACTTTCTGAATCGCGTGTTCGCAGTTAAGGGATAGAGCTTTGTGGAAACCACACAGCAGCCTACGGCTGGGGGCGGGCTGGGGGAGCGCGGGGCGGACGGATACCCCTTCACGGTCCCCCGTGTCCCCCACCCGAAGCTTCCAGGGAACAGCGCCGGGAGCGGCCGCGCGGCGCCCCGACGCTCCCCCCGAGCCACGCGGGACCCCGAAGCCACCCTCAGGGCCCCAACCCCGCCCAGAAGCCCGGCCCCGGCCGTCGCGCCCCGTGCTGGCCACGAGCTGCCAGCGTGCGGGCCACGTGGCCGGCGGTGCTCCCCGCTCCCCCACGGGAGCACTTCGGCACAACCGAGAACAAAGGCCAGTGTGCCCCGCGCACGTGCCCGCGGCCCCTGCCAAGTGTCGTCCCGGAGCAGCCGGCCGCGCTCTCCCCGGCCCTGCTCCCCCGACGGCCAGTGACCCCTCGGTGCCCGAGGCCCCTTCCCTTCCAGGGAGGCGACTCCTCAGTCTCTCTTACACTGGCCCTTTGCCCCCTGCATGTCTCGTTTTCCACATCTTCCACAGCAGACGGCGCTCAGGCAGAGGCCTCGAGCTGTGCGATCGCGAGCACTCGGGGCCACCACTGCCGCTTCCACGAGGGCAGCACGTGGCTGTCGCAGGGCGCCCACAGCCCCAACCTCACGCTCCGCGGCAGGGCCCGTCCTCCCCCGGCAGCCAGACCCCGGGGCGGTGCCGCCCCTCAGCCTGAGGCCCCCGGTCGCCTGAGGCCCCCGGTCCTGGGTTCCCGCGGCCCAGCTCCGGACGCGCATGCGAGTCTGCCCCCTCCCCGTCCTGGCCACACTGCCAGCTCAGGGGTCAGGGCGGCACTCACCACGCTCTGGGTGCCCCCGGAACCGTCCGTGCCATGGCCTCCTGGCCCCCGCTCTGTCCCTCGCTGGCTCATCGTTTGCACTGCATCGCTGATCTCTGACAAGCAGAATGGGACACTGTCCCTTTCCTGTTTAAAATTCTCCGCTTGCTCCCCACTGGCTTTGGGGTGAGACTCAAACTGTCCAGCATGGACTTGCTGCTGCCCGCCCGGCACCCCCTCACCCACACGCCCTGCAGCCCAGGCTCACTGACATGAGAAGGGAACTTATAGTCACGTGAAAAATATAATTTGGGAGTAGAAGGTCGGGCAGAATCTTACCTTTAACTAAAATTAAAGCTATCTTAAGTTTTTAGGACAAAAAATTTCTCGAAATTAAGTGTCAACAACTTTTTACCCCAAATAATACAATCCAAGGGACTGATTTAAGCGCATGCACTGAAAATTTACCACATTTTCTCTCAATAGGAAAATGCTAATTTTTTAATGACATTTCATGTATTTGTTAAATACTGTAACTTAAGATGAAGAAACAAAACATACTGAGGAAAGAAAGGGCCAAGTACAGGTTACCAACATCTACTCAAATCTTACAGAGTGAGAGCTCTCTAAGCCCGGTCCTTCGCTATAAAAGACACAAAATGCGGTCGACGAGGGCTGTTTAGCAAGATTCAGGTCAAAATAATTAAGAGTAAGGAATTACACTTTAAGGGGCAAGAACAGGGATTAATATTAGGTTTAAATTCCCTGTAGGGAAAAGTATCAGGTTACATATTATGTCACAAAATAAGAGATTCTGGTTTACTTCTATTGTGGCTCACTCACAGCGGTGCGGTAAGGAAGAGGACAGCATCGTCCTCTTACCAAAAATAAAAGAAAGAAAGAAAGGAAGAAAATATTTAGGGGTACTTCTTATTCTAGATCTTCTAACACAGTACTTCTCATAAACAGGAGAAAGCCAACAGTTAGGGCTACATTCCTTTAATTAAGACAGTGAAGACACAGTCTTGTTTTTAGAGACCGTCTGAACGTAAAGCGGAAACACGTGCACGTGCTACCTCAGGGCAGGCAACGTCTGGCCCCACGAACGAACAGGGCTTTAGTGTAGACAAGACAGTTCCTTCTCGTGCCTCCTACAAACCACTGCATCACCATTTTGTAAATGTTGCAAGTGTTTCTTTCTCTCAGTTTTTTATGGGCCCTAAAGTAGCCAAATTTCAGAATCCGTGAAAGCAAAATGGTATGACCACTACCTCCGCGTTCTCACTGAACTAGTGCCACCTGGTCAAACTTTTATACACTTTATCATCGGTTTTGTTTTTGTCTCCGACACTCGCGGCAGAGTCTGTGAAACTCAATCCCGCACTAGAAGGTGAGCCTGATGTTCTAGTGACTCTTGTCAGTCCCTCCTGGTGATTATGGAGTTTTCCCTAATAAGCTACTCTGTGCGAGGCTCTGGCGCTAGGAGATATAGATAGTTACACAGCGGAGTGTTTTGTTGTGTGATAATAGCTCTAATGTCTGAGGAATAACTTATTATGCAAGAGACTATTGCCCAAAAAAATATTTTCTATTTTTTTCCTCTCCAAGGCCTTTCTTTCTGCCACAATATATACAGATAAATCTAACTACCACCCAGGGGACTGTCCATAGTAATTCCTTGTAGAAAGACCATCCCCAAAGATAGCTTTGGTCCTTTTATAATGACTGGATTTGGGATTCGGCAACAGTAAGTTAGATAAACATGTTTGTCTAGCTTCTACTTGAAGAGATAGCAGAGGGAATGTGTGGTCACTTTGTGTTCAAAATGGCTCTTCTAATTAATCTGTGATCTCAATGCTTATTTCAACCTCATCGACAAACAAAACAACTTACTTGTATGATAAACAGAACGAATTAGCTCAGATTTTTTTTTTCCCTTTTAAAGACATCAGAACAGATTTGTAATTTCTAATGCTATGGAATCTATTTGTTTAAAGGTCCACAGATTTTCTTTGACCCAAACGAGTACTGTTAGATGAAAATTTACCCACTTCACCTAAAGACCTGACATAAAGCATTTGTGCTCTATCAGGACAGAGCCCGTCAGGCCGAAACGAAAATTTAAGCAGCCTATGTGCCTGGGTGCTAGAGGGCAGGGAAGAGTCTGAGTAGAACACACAATGTATAAAAATAACATCAGACATAAACAGTATAGAAAACACAAAACCAAATTAGAACCACAATTAGAGCCACTGAGGTTTTTTAAAAAATCACTAATAAAATGGTCAGAGAAAATGAGGAGATACTTGTTCAGACAGAATTCAGTTCCTGCTGAAAATGATAAAAAACATTAGGCAAAAAGAATACATTTACAAACAGTACAACTTTCTGAATTGAATACAAAGAATTTGAAAAGATACAACCAGGTCATTTTACTAGACAACCCCTCAAAAAACCCCACCTAAACGTACCAGAACCGTCTACAAGTCCGTAAGGGTCATCTTGGCACACGCTAGGAGGCTCTTCCTGAGCAACACTGACGCTTGCCAATGGCCAAACGGGGCTTCACAAAGCAGCCACACTACTGACATCTACCTGTGGTGAGCTGGACTGTGGGCAGGTAGCAAGCAGCCAGGGGCAGCTCGCCAGAGGAAGCGCCCGCCGCAAGCACAGGACCACGGGCACAGTCGGGAGAAGGCCTTGCAGGTATCATCATACTACGGAAAAGTCTGTAAAGTAACTGGATTCTTCGAGGCTTTCAAACTACCCTTTCAGCCCAGTCCATTCGTGTTCTATTTGGTTAACTGCATTAGCAGTTACAATAGAGTAGAATCTAAAGTGACAACAGGCTTGGGGTAAATGAAATAATGAAACAGTATTCACTGGTACTTTAAATGATAAAAGTGTTTTGGGTTTTTTTTTTTTTTCCTTTTACTACTAGGTTTTTTAGTTTGTTTTGGTGAGAACATTTAAGTCCTATTCTCTTACTACTTCCAATTACGTAACAGTCTTCCTGGAAAGTCACCATGTTTTACGTTAGATCCTCAGACCTTACTTATCTTCTAACCGAAAGTCTGAATCCTTTTGCTGTTGTTGGTTTTGTTTTGTTTTCTTTAAAGATTTTATTTATTAGAGACTGAGAAAGAGCACAAGCAGGGGGAGCTGCAGAGGCAGAGGGAGAAGGAGACTTCCCGATAAGCAGAGAGCCCAATGCCGGGCTAGATCCCAGGACCAGGGGATCATGACCTGAGCCGAAGACAGATGCTTAACCCACTGAGCCACCCAGGTGTCTCCAAGTCTATACCCCTTTACCAGCATCTTCCCACCTCTCTGGCACCACCACCCCAGCCCCCGGAAACCACTATTCTGCTCTTTCTATGGGTCTGTCTTTTTTTTTTTCCTTTTTTTAAGATTCTGCAAACAATTGATATGCAGTATTAGCCTTTCTCTGTCTAGCTTATTTCACTGACAAAAACAGTTTTGATTTAAAGTCTGTTCTGATATAACTAGGCTTGTGGCATCAATCAAATTGCTTTATAAATTTTATCTAATATTAATACTACATATTTTCATTTGGTTACTTTTATGTAGTGTCATTATTCTTTGAGAACTTCAAAATCACCCAAAAGAAATGAATGCTACCTCTGATTTTTCTGATAAAGAAACCTGTGCTGTTCATTTGGTATGTATAATTCTACTCCTCTCTTGCTATCCATGATGTTCGGCTACAGAGACTAACACCTACTTTTTTTTTCTTCCTGTCATCAGTCAGGGCAAATCCAAGTTTGCTCTATCCACTGCTTCTCCCGGTACAACCTGTGACCCTGCACAGGAAGCCAAAGGAAAATTGAAACTCTCGGAAGAGATCATCCTAAAGGAGAAAATTATCCCCTGTGGAGTTAGTTAGTCTCCCTAGCTCAGGATGCTGCTGGAACAAATGGAAGATAAGAACAATGAGACCCACTGTACACTGAATTCTTAATGCCACAATAACCAAGGTAGTTTGTCTTATTATTTAATTATGTATAATAAACATAAAATGTTTATATAGCAAGATTACATACTAATGCATAATATTATCTAAGACCTGAAACAAATTTTCATAACTGAGACTCTATAGAAATATATGTTTAAAAAATTAATTCAAACTTTAAGAGGAAATGATTATTACAAATAAATGTTTGTCCTTGCATCTCAAAACTACCCAAAAAATGCTTCTAGCATCATGTAAAATGAAGAGTTCAATTAAAAGTATTTTTGACAAAAAAACATCTTTTTGACAACTATTTTCTAAGACAAAAAACAGAGGATCACACGTACTTCAGGTGGTTGTGACAAATGGCAAATTCTACCTACTCCAGTCACATGGGTGAAAACTTACTGAATTTTTAAGAAATATTTAAGAAGTTATTTAGAGGAGTAATAGTAATGAGAGAGATGTGAAGGAGTATCAGAAAAAACTCATATCTAGTTGCGATATCACTTTTTTGGTTAAATATTACATCAAATATCCTTAGCTTCCCCCTCACCCAGACAGGAAAGAAAAATCTTGAGAGCAAAACCTCACGTATTAATGACTCCTATGCAATACACTGGCCAAGAGCTGAGCAAACTAACAAGTGTGTGTGTGTGGGGGGGGTGGTCAGAGTGTATTTCCTACAACTTTAGCAAACAATGGAGTGAATCTTCCCTATGACGCAGGAATTGTGGATTTTATTCCACAACTCTATGATATAGCATATTTCTATTGGGGTTATAATAACAAGCAATTTAAAAATAACAAAAAGAGTAAATAAAATGAAAAGTGGAATAGTAAAAAAAAATTTTGTCGAAGACTGTGTGTAAGACTGAAAGTATGAAGTTATAGTAAAAGTTATACAGCTGAGGAAAACTCGGGCCAAAAGCAATCTTAGGGAATATGCACACTATTCCGACATCCAGAACAGGGACACAGGACATAAGTCACCAAACTGCCAGAGTCTGACTTGAAATTTTAGTTTTCTTTAATTTGCTAAATGACATTTAAGGTGTAACATATGATTATCCTTAATATTCTTAATACTGCAGGCAGCATTTTGTCTTTTTTCCATGACTTATCAGGTTTACTGTTTAATACACATCTGTTGTATTCTCCCATAAATCCTAAATAAAAAATGGAAGGCAATTAGAAGAGGAATTTCATGTAAAAGAAAGCCCAAGTACAGCCATCTATTTTGTTGTGAGAGCCAGTGTCACTAGTGAAACAGAATACAGTTTGATACTAATAAATTCTATGGGGAAATAAGGATTTACATTTTTAGAAAGGGTACTTACATAATGTTTTAAAAGTTTTCTATTTTGTAACACAGAAGTGACAATATATAACAAAGGGAAATAAAAATGTAGAAAAATGCTGGACTGTTTCCATTTTAACGTAGAAACAAACATAAAGAATTTGCTGCACAGATAATATGGCAGAACAGTGTGTTATGAATCTAAATTTATGCTTTGAAATTATAATGAATAGCAATTAATGGTGAAAAAGTTATGGAGTAATGATGGAATATACTGATTTGTAATGGATTAGACTTTTGGATATTTTAGACAGCAAAAGCTTAGGAAAAGGGGTACATGTTTACATCTGAATGGAATGAGATGTCATTGCCTAAATTAATAATGCAAACTTGAAAAATAGCCCCAGGTTCAAAAGACCAATTATAAAATTCTTTGTAAACAAATCTATATTCACATTTTTCATGAATAATTATAACTACAAGTATTTCTTCACTAATGTTCAATTTATAAAATGAAAAATATATTTTCAAGTGAAACTTAAATAACATTTCATTTTCTAATGATGGTAAACTTACCTGCAAATAAGTGTTAATAATGACAAACACAGGAATACTCTATGGGAATAATTTTTTATGTATCTATATTAACAACAAATAAAAATCCAAATGGGAAAAAAGTTATTTAAGTGTTTTAAGCAATAAAATATTTTGGAAAAATATCAATACGACAAATATAACCACATCATCTTCAGAAATATGTGATCATCTTATGAATATTTTTATTCTATGGAAATCATACATACTCAAATTTAACCTGTGAAAAAGATATTTTCCTTGTTGTAAGGCAGACATGGTAAACATTTTCTTATTACAGTATGCAACCAAGATGATCGTTGTGAACTTCTCTGCTCATTTTAAAATCTTTTGCTCATCCACAAGAAAACAAAGGTATCTGCCATAAATGCCACATTTTGTTCATAGTTCCTAACGTCACTATTCATGTATCTGCACGGTTTTGTATTCCTAAGCAAGGTTAATTTGTCTTTGTTCACTAGTGAAGCAGACCTAACCAAATGTACAGAGGCTGATAAAACTGTCAGAAAGTGTTCAAACTGTTAACCGTCAATAATAACCAAATTTCCAAAAAATTTTCAGATAAAACCAGCCTCTTATCAAGAATTTCAAACATCTCAAGAGGAAATTTGATAGACATCAAGAGATTTAAGGGTCCTGAGTATTAATCCGTAGGACAATGACAATATTCTTAAAAAACACAATCTCCTACCCACAGTGGCTGTCGGAGGCGTCACAGGGACAGAACCCACCTACCTCAGTTGCCCTTCGGGATGGGAGTGATGCTGTGTCAGGGAGATAGCGTGCGTACGAGGCAGGTATTATAACCTCAACCTCAGCTAAAGCGTAATACAATTTCACACCAAGAAAACCTGAAATATTTGGAAATGTTTATGCATACAAAGACTAAGAGTCTACCAAAACACAGTACTTACCAGTGAAAGAGCATCCAAGTCCCAACCTTTGTAGTAACACTATTAAAAGCCATAAATGATACTTCTAGGAATTTCTTTTTAAAAAAATCATGGATATGCACAAAGATTTAGGAATAAGCATTTTCAAATGAAAATACCTAAAAATGGCCCAAATGTCTAAAAACTTCATAAAATGACTACTGTTTATCAATCTAACTTGAAGCCATGCAAGGATCAGAATACACTGTAGATGAGTGGTCTTCAAATGAGGCATTCGAAACTCCAAGGTATGTCAGTGATTATGTAACAAATGATTCTGCATTTAATGTGTTTTTAACAACTTCAAAAAGTGGGGGCAAAAGTCCATCAGGACACGCATTATAGATAAATTTCAACACACGGAAGACCTTCAGGACACTGAAACTCTTGCACTACCTCACTGAACATTATCCTGAGATCACAAGGTGAAGGAACACCTGTAACCATCCAAGGGTCGATCCGAGGTGAGAGGAAAGTCAGGTTCCTGTGTCTCTCGCAGCCCGCACTGCTCCTCTAAGGCAAGCGAAGCTCCAGGAAGGCTGCTCCCCTCACCGCCTGTATTTCATGGGAGGTTAAGGATGTCCGTGCACGCTGGGTCAGCGCCTGCAGAGCCTCAGCTCTCAGCTACGCCCTCCTGCCTACTCCAGGAGGAGGACATGGACCGGGCGCCGAGGCTAACTCAACAGCTACTCGGATCAAGAGCTTCCCCACTGGAAAATATTTTTGCCTCCTAATAGTATCATATAATTATTTTTCAATATTATAAGTAAATATTATAGATGTTAACTAAGAAATCCACTTTCAAGCAGTAAAAACCACTTTTTATCTATCTTATATAGGAGTCTGGACATGATCCTGTTTGAAATAATAGTTCTGCTACTTAAGATAACAGTTTGAAAACCACAGTTATACGAGATTAATGAAACAGAAAGGTGGTCGCAATTTGTTAAGTATGAAAACTAAAATTTAAAAGACACACAAAAAAAATTCCCCAAAACCACAACTCAAATCTAATACATACAATATAGACTGAAAGGCTATAATCCTGAGCTAAAAGTGATAATTAAGGAAATTTTTATAATTTCTCTAATTGCTTTTCTGTGTTTTACAGAGAAGGCAACTATAGAGTCTGACCTCTTCAATATGGAAAAGAACATTCAAACTGTTTATTTTTTAAAGAACTCATATCAACACCTTAAAATCTGTATGTCTACCTCTAATTGGATCACCATTTTACCAAATTTCCAAGAGACACCAATCTAGTGCTAAGCAAAGACAGAACTCATAAAATGTTGAATGAATGAATAATTAATGAATGAAATATATCTGTAATATCTCTGTACCATTAAATGACCTTTAACATAAAACGTACTGCAATAATGAGGATAATAATAGAGATGATGGCAATATATTTACTGAATGCACAGGCTACAGACATCCACAGGAATACAAAAATGTCTTTTTTAACAAAGGCTTCAGGCGTCAGGTATAGATAGATCCTGACTTTTAACAGAGTAGGCTGTGTTGAAAGCAGCCTCCTCCGTGTCCACAGACACGATCCTATGTCATCATGTGTAACGGGGACTGTGAGACCTTTAGCTCCAGGACGGAGAAGGCCCTCACACAGGGACTCGGGCTGCACGGTGTGTGGCCGACGAAGCCCCCAAGACAGATGTTACCTGGCTGCCTGCAAACTCTGTGGTATCCAACCAACCACCTAAAGTGCTCTGAAAGCACTCCCACGGGCTCCAGGTATAGCACGATCTGGCTGCAATGTCCATTTCCCATTTTATTTTTCACACTGCACCCTCCGCACACACCTCATCTCAGAGTGAAACAGGATTATTTACCACCGCCTGACTACATCTCGAACTTCGGGCACCTACGCTTTGCTGTGGCCGCATGGTAACTCTGCCGGGTGGCAGACATCACTCAGTCACCGAGGACCGTGGGGGGCTGCTGAGCACGTGTGATCTCGATCACATGTCAGCCTGCAGACGCTACAGCACACCATTACCTCCTGCACCCAGAGGTCGCTGACATTTACTCATCCTTTATGCCTCGGCTGAAATGCCGTCTCCCCCAGGAGGACGTCCGTGTAGCTGGACTTGCTCCTTCTTGGGGATGCTCCTGCCTTTTTATTTCCTGACCGAAATCTGTATTATAATTCTTTAGAGATACTACAGGTCACCTATTATGCCACAACGTCCTTCAAAGCAGGAAACATTTCCTGTATTGTCTTCGTTGCCTAAAAGTGTCTCACTCGGTGTAGATGAAGGCCACGTGTGTGGAGTGACTGATGAAATGGAATGGTCCCTTACTTTGGCAAAGAAATAAAATCACTTGAAATTCAGGTGTACAAAGGATTACAAAACCTAACTGTTAAGATTATAAAAAATGGAAAAGAACTTTACAGTTTTAAAAATAGTCACTAGGGCACCTGGGTGGCTCAGTGGGTTAAAGCCTCTGCTTTCGGCTCAGGTCATGACCCCAGGGTCCTGGGATCGAGGCCCACATCGGGCTCTCTGCTCAGGAGGGAGCCTGCTTCCTCCTCTCCCTGTCTCTCTGCCTGCCTCTCTGCCTACTTGTAATCTCTCTCTCTCTGTGTCAAATAAATAAAATCTTTAAAAAAAAAGTCACTAAAATTTGATGGTGAAATAAAATCCCAATCTAATAAGTGAATCCTGCTTTACCCTGTGCTAATCTGTGTTGATGAGAAAGGCGATTCCTTCCTGCAAATGCACCGTGACAACCGCGTGACTCCACCTTCTTGGTAATGAACCCCTACCTGTAGTCACACCACGGGCATCTGTAGGGCTTCTCTCCTGTGTGCACCCGCTTGTGCCGAGTCAGATGAGACTGGGTTGTGGACGCAAAGTTACACTCATCACATTTGAAAGGTTTTTCTCCTGCAAAATATAAAGCAGTGCTGTACATGAAAAATTATAAAAACTGGAAATGAAGGGCTAAACATGTTACTGACAATTAAAAAGAAACTTATTTCCATAAAAATTTAAGAATATAGTTCAATGGACTACTCACATTTAGGACACCTGAATATTCATTCCCAGAGTGAGAAAGTTACAAGACACCACTGATTTTTATTTCTATATTTGAATGGAGGCAAGGTATATATTATGGAGCTCAAATGTAACTTACACAAACAGAAATCCAAATTACAGCCTGGTCTAGCACTGCATCCGGAGTCATTTAACAAACTATGTTGCACTAGAGCCATTATAAAAATCTCCCTGAGGATAAAACCATGAAAAAGCATATGACAGAGATATTCTTTGAATATGCAGTATAAAATCTTAAAGTTAAATATGAAGAAAAATAAAGCTATAATTTGATACCAATGGGGGGGAAAAAACTGTTAGAGGTAAAGAAAAATTTACGGTTCACCAAAGGTAAGAGGTCACCACAGAAAAGCAGGCCTCAGAGAAACACGTGCAACACCCCCCACCGCATTCCCCTGTGCCCGTCTAGCTGCTCCATCCACACACGCACGTCACCCACCAGTCGGCTCAAGGCTTGCACCGCTCATCGCTAGCCCTCTGGCTGATAACTTTATGGGCACTAACCACTCCTCCTGCGCACACACATATTCAAAGAAATCATCAAATCTTCATTTTTAATTGTACTAGCCACACTGGCTGGTAAGCATTTGAAATATGGCTATTTAATTTCAATCAATATGAATTTTAAATTTAAAAAACTGATATGGGATTTACCTATGGAAAAAATATTTACATCTGTAGAGAACAGCTTGGGAATGTGAATCTACTTTTGAAGTATAAATTTTATCAGATCTAAATATAAACCACAGATCTGATATAAAAATTTAGCCTCTGAATTGAAATGTGCTACAAGTATAAAATGCACTCCAAATTTCAAAATCCCAGAACAGAAAAAAATAAAATATAACTAATAATTTATATTGATTTCATGTTGGAAATGATAATAATTTGATGTATTTGCATAACAATTTTTTTTAGTTTCAAGCTTTTATTTGAGTTCCAGTTAATTAACATATACGTTTCAGGAATAGAATTAAGTTATTCATCACCTACATACAATATCCAGTGCTCATCACAACAAGTGCACTCCCCTTAATTCCCACCACCTATTCCCCACAACCCCAATCCGCCCAGCTCTCTTCCAGGAACCTTTAGGTTGTTCTCTCTATACTTGAGAGTCTACTTCATAAAGTTTGCCTCTCTCTCTTTTTTCCCCATGTTCATCTCTTTTGCTTCTTATAGTCCACCTATTAGTGAAATCATATGGTATTTGTCTTTCTCTGACTGACTTATTTCACTGAGCATAATATCCTCTAGCTCTATCCACACTGTTGCAAATGGCAAGATTTCATCCACTTTGATGGCTGCATAATATCCATATATATATATGTAAATATATATATGTAGGAATATATACAAATATATACATATATATAGGAATACATACCACATCTTTATCCATTCATCAGCTGATGGCCATTCGGGCTTTTTCCATAATTTGGCTATTGTAAATAATGCTGCTATAAACATTTGGGTGCATGTGCCTCTTTGAATCAGCATTTTTATTCCCTTTGGGTAAATACCTAGTACTGTAATCGCTAGATCATAGGGGAGTTCTATTTTTAATTTTTGAAGAACCTCCATACTGTTTTCCAGAATGGCTGCACCAGTTTGCATTCCCACCAACAGGGTAAGAGGGCTCTCCTTTCTCCTCATCCTAGCCAACATGTGTTGTTTCCTGTGTTGATAGTTTTAGTCATTCTGATAGGTGTGAGGTGGTATCTCATTATAGTTCTGATTTGTATTTCCTTGATGATGAATGATGTTGAGCATCTTTTCATGTGTCTGTTAGCCATCTGGATGTCTTCTCTGGAAAATGTCTATCCATGTCTTCTAAATTTGTATGGAACCACAAAAGATCCCAAATAGCCAAAGCAATCTTGGAAAAGAAAAGCAAAGCTGGAGGCATCACAATTCCAGACTTCAAGTTATATTACAAAGCTGTAGTGATCAAGACACTATGATACTGGCACAAAAACAGACATATAGATCAATGGAACAGAATACAAAATCTAGAAACGGACCCACAACTATATGGTTGACTCATCTTTGACCGAGCAGGGAAGAATATCCAATGGAAAAAAGACAGTCTCTTCAACAAATGGTGCTGGGAAAACTGGATAGCTCCATGCAAAAGATTGAAAGTGGACCATTTTCTTATACTATACATAAAAATAAATTCAAAATAGATGAAAGCCTAAATGTGAATCAGGAAACCATCAAAAGCCCAGAGAACTCAGGCAACAACCTCCTTGATATTGGTGATAGCAACTCCTTAACTAAATACGCCCCTGGAGGAAAGGAAAACAAGAGCAGAAATAAGTTACTTGGGACTTCATCAAGACAAAATACTTCTGCTGCATGGTGAGGGAAACTATCAACAGAACTAAAAGGTGACCTTTGGAGTGGGGGATTTGCAAACGATATATCTGATAGGGAGTTAGTATCTAAGATACATAAAGAACCTATAAAACTCAACACCCAAAAATAATCCAGGTAAAAAACGGGCAGAAGACATGAATAGACAATAAGTTCACTATTTAAAAAAGCAATTCACCTGTTACATTTTTGTTTTGTTAACATGGTTGCCAGGAAACAAAATGACAGGTGTAGCTTGCATGACATTTCTGCTAGGCAGCAATGAACTAGGGGAAGCATCCCAACCACCTCCTCCCCAAAATTATTTCTGATACACAATAATACTCTTCTCAGCAAACATTCATTCTGAGAAATTTTATACACAGATCAATTTTATGTATGTTCAATAATTCTACTTGTCACATCTTAATTCTGGTGTTCTTTGAACAGTTTTACAAGTATACGGACTTATGTAGAAAACAAAGGATGAACTATCTTGGTATAAAATTACTCTATGTCAATTCCACTAGCAACAAAATTACATCTGTCCTGAAAATTAGACCGTTTAGAATCTTGTCCCCCGTTCTTTCTAAGCCTATTTATGTGGCAGTTAGCGGAATGCATCCGTATCTCAGCGGATGGCATTCTTCCTGCCACACAGCAGGCTGGGTGGCGGCTAGAAGAAGCCAGATGGACTTCAATCCCAGGCCAAGTTTTGCCATATTTTGCTCCCTACCTGTCAACCCCCTGGACAAGATCAAAAGGGCAGAACCACCGAGCAAGCGGGACAGCAGGACAGTTAGGAAGATTAGAGAAGACGAAGCATGTGCAAGGTACTTCTCAGGGGGTCCAGTGCCTTGCTGCTTTAGTCACCCATGTGCCCAGAGTGGCTGAAAGCCGGTATGTGCACACTGCCTGCCCACAGAGATGAAAGAAGGGGCACACTCCCCGTGCTTCTCGTCAAGCTCTCCAAACCAGTAAAAAGGCAAACCTTTCTATATACAAAACAATTATGTGGTTTCGCATAGTGAATTTAATATAGAGAAACCATTTAATAGATCCTACAAGGAAATATTTGATTTTTTTTTGTAAAAAGAAGAACATATACAAAGCAGAGTAAAATCTTGGGAGTTGAGAGGCATTTTTGTACCTTTCAGCCATGTGTTCTCAAGATACATCCCATCTATAACACCTCAGTTGAGTGGTCACTCAGGGTTAGCTCGAATAACTCTTTGTTCATGGTCCCTGAACTGCTGTTCAAGTCACTTACATTGGTATAGACAACTATACTGAACTGACTTATATAAAAACTCACATTCATGATGATGGTGGGTTCTGCTTTTGTTTAAAAGACAGTAGATGATCTTCATCTTGCATAAGGCTGAAGAAAATGGCTCAATGTCTTCAAATTTGATACAGAAATATGCTGTATCATAAAATCAAACATCCGCACAGGATATCTGAAAACTTCTACAGTCATCATAAGAACTGAACTGCACACTATTTTAGCTACACAACAATGTCACACACAATATTCACATGGACAACAGAAACACAAAGTGATGCACTCATCTGGATAAAACCACACGCATTATTAACTGTTTCACTAACTGACATATCTAGACTAACCATACAAGGCAGACTGAAACCACCACCACAATCAAGACAGTGAACACAGCCGCCACCCCCAAAGGTCCCATTCTCTCTGGCTCATCCCATCCTCAAACGAACTCTCATCTGCTTTCTGTCGCTATATATTAGTTAGCATTTTCTAGAGATTTCTATACATGGAAACATACAGTATGTTCTCTCTTTTGTCTGACCTCCTCTCAGCATTATTTTGTGACTCATTCATGTTGCTCCGGGTATAAATATTTGTTTTTTTATTATAAGCTGAGGAGAATTCCATGATATGAATGTACCACACACAGTTTGTTTATCCATTCACCCACCGAAGGACATTTGAATTGTTTGCCTTTCGGGGTATTACAAACAAAGCTGCTATAAAATATCATGTGCAAGTCTGTGCATGGACATGTGTCTTCTTCTTTCAGTTAAACATCTAGGAGGGGGTTCGCTGGGTCATTTGATAGGTACATAATAATTTTGTAAGACATTGCCAAACATTTTTCCAGAGTGGTCTGACCATTTTATATTCCTATCAGAAGTATAGAGAAGTTTCCACTGTTCCAAATCATCACCAATACTTGGTACGGTCAATGCTTTCAATCTGTATTTTTCTAATGAGAATTATTTCATGTGTTTATCTGCCATACATTTATATTCTTTGGTGACATGTCTGTTCAAATCATTCAATCTCTTTTTAATTGGTTGTTTTCTTCTATTTTGAGACTTCTTTATACATTACAAATACAAATCCCCAATAAGATTTGTGATTTATATGTATTTTTCCCCAGTCTTTGGTATGTCTTTGCATTCATCCCTTTCACAGTGTCTTTCCATAGAGGAGTAGCTAATTAATGTATGAAGTTATTAGTTTGTCAGTTTATAATCTTTCAAGTTATGGGTTTTTTCTAACTACAAATCAGGATTCTGATGCGGTATCTAAGAAATACTTGATAATCTATGGTCACAAAGATTCTTCTCCTAAATTTTCTTCTAGAATTTATATAGTTTTAAGTTTTACATTTAGATTAGAACAGTTTTGAGTTAATGTTATATGTGGTATGATATACAGATCAAAGTTCATTTTTATTGCATACAGATATCCAATTATTCAAGCATTGTACATTAAAAAGACTGCACTGCCTTTGTTCCTTTGTCAAAAATCCATTGGACCATATAGATGTAGGTCTCTTCTGTAATCTCTGTTCCATTCCACTGATAGATGTGTCTTCCTTGATGCCAACACCAGAGTGACTTGATTACTGTAGCCTTACAGTAAGTCAAGAAGTCAGGTTTGTTCATCGTCCTCAGAGTTGACTATTTCAGATCATTACATTTCCAATTTTAGTATATATGCTGCCAAAGCAACACTGGATCGTTGCATTTCTGTATGCATTTTAAAACCAGCTTGTCAATATTTTAACAACAAGAAGAAGCTTGATGCGATCTGTGTCTTTTGAGTCCATGAACATGGTATGCCATCCTATTTAGGTCCTTTAATTTCTCTTGGCAATTTTTTGCAATTTCCAATGTAGGGGTTTTGCACATCCTTTGTTAGATTTATCTCTAAATATTGTACCTTGGTCACAAACTGACAAATATAGGCATGGATCTATTCTGTTCCATTGATGTATCTGTATGTCTTTATGCCAATACATTATGGTCATGACTACTGTCACTATATAATAAGAGGTCAAGTTAGGTAGTATAAATCTTCCACTCTTAACATAATGAATCTAAGTGGTCAAACAATTTAAGATTTTTTTTTTCATTAAGCAAATAGACAACTATATCCTGATATTTCATTATTCCACTCAAACTAGCATTTGAGAATGTGTGGTGCCACAACTCACTGCTAAATTGTTTTTTCAAATAGCCTTGGGGTAGGCATCTTTAATCTATCCATTTTTCATGGATTTGGCAGGAATCTGGAGAGGATAAAGGGTGACATTATGGACTCATTGTCTGAGTCAGCAGTGTAAATGAAAGGTCATCTAAGCCCTTCAAAGGTAATTTTCTTGGTTTGGACGTTTAACATAAGCACTTAAAAAACAAGGTTAACGCAGCTTATTTCATCTAAATTTTTATGACATTTTTATATGACACAATCAAAACTTAAAAACAACACTTTTAAAGAATAATTTCATTTATATTCTCTATAATTCTACTAATTTGAAGTTCATATTAGGCTAGCATTATATTGCAATGAACTATAAGTTATCATTTCATACTTGACAACACTGTATATTAAACTGAGTGACACTAAGAAATTTTGACTTATATATAGGTTGACAGAGAAAAAAAATATAATGCTACCAAAATCTACAACATAAAAATCCTACACTATAACCACTAAGTAAAGGAAGGCTCAAGCATGTCTTAGTTCCTGGAAGAGGAAAAAACCCATGTCAATTTATACAAACTACAGTTTAATCAAATCTGTACATAATAGTTAATTTGTAATTAATTTTTTGTCATTAATTTTGTTACATGCCCAATGCTACTGTTCAAATACTTTTTTTAATCCACAAATCATAATTTCTTCAGGTAATTTAAGGAAATTTCTTCAAGTAATTTCTTCAGGGAACTGTACCTCAGAAACACAGAAGTAGTTTTTATGTTTGTTAGTCTCAATATATACCCTAAGAAATAAACTCGCTTTTTAGGTTGTAAAATTTGAAAAAAAAAATCTACAAATTTTAAATAAGAGTTCCAGTTTGCTAGTATTTGTTCATGCCTGAAGTGAGATAGGTACTATATGAAGGGGTGCATACACTTGTTAAGGACTGATCAAAATGATTTAGTGCACAGGGAACAGTCCTTCTGAGTCCTTTGTCATTCCAAAGCCGGAAAGATGAGTAGATCTATGAGTAAGGCATTAACTACTCTTGAGCGGTGCTACCTATAAGTCAATAGGACTACCTGCATCCACCCTACTCAAAAAAGCAAACAAAGGCGAGCTTCCTTTCCTCCTACTTCCCCTTATGTGACATGACAGAGCATATTAAATTGTGTTGCTCTTCACACTCTCCTTTACGAACAGTAATCTTGGCCAAAGTAACCATTAAGGAATGTTCTGCATCTTAGGTAGCTCTGATAGAAAAGTGAAAGAAAGTCAGAGGGGGGACACCAGAATAGCTATGGATATAGAGCAGTGCCCTTTGTGTGTCAGCGATCTGTCAAAAGGGCTGCACACTTCTCATAGAAACTCACACTTCGCATCCCTTTGGGCAGGCTGCTGGTTATTAAACTGGCCAGGACCCTTCAACTACACGTGAGGATCTGCTCCTGTGCCCTTGAATCAAGGGTCTCTGACAGGTGATAAAAGTAAATCTTGGAATGGAAGATGTTTTGTGTCAGCCCCCAGACAGTCTGTATTGCAGGAGGGAATTATTTACGCCATTTGGAACACTTTTGATACCTATCCCTTTCCAAGCTGATTGTAATTTGCGTGGGCACTCTGTGGTAAAAAGGTAAACCATGTCAAAGAGGAATACATCAGAGAAATATAGATATCAAATGCACCATACAATTCTGGCCTTGGGAAAAAAACAAGTTGTATGTTGCTTAAATATTACAAATCCAGCATAAAAGCCAAGGGCCTAGACTGAGTTGTACTAAGCTGTTTGGTTGAAGCAAACAGTCTTCAGAACTGACTTTGGTATTAAAGAATCAGGTTTGATTTGTGCCACAGAGGCAGATAAATGCCACAAAGACAGATGCCTCTGTCTGTGAGACATTGTCCTATATGGTATAAAGTTAATAGCAAAGTAATAAGGAGCCTCTGGACCTGACATAAAATATAAAGTTGTGCCTGCTCGACGCAGGCTTCATGATCGATCACCAGTAAGCGCCTGTGATCACAGCGCAACTGTCCCCACCACCGGCAGAAGAGGGGGCTCCGCCACGCTGGCAGAGGGGGCATACGGGAGGCTCTGCTGGTCCTCAGGCCCCAGCAGGGAGCGACCGGGCAAGCAAGCAGGACTGCAAGAGTAACGTTCAAGCACCAATACACTGAACACACTGAGAATAAAGCACCCCAGGTGAGCACACTTTACCCCCCCCCACACACACACACTCCCCATGTCTCTAAGACAGCTGCCAAGGAGGGCTGCCATCCGCTGGGCCTCTCCTGCCAGCCCTGACCCCGACTCCCTGCCCCAAGATTACCTGGCTATGCCCACAGGTTCCTACTATAAACTGAAAGGGGACTTCCCTGTTTACAGGACTGAGTGTAAGTTTCCAACATCACATTAAACACTGCAGATTTCTCCTCATTCAATACGAACTCTTACCCCATATGGAGACCTGAACCATATACACTCGCGATCTGAAAGCAGTGACCGGCATTAATTTTTACTAATCTTACAAATACCATGATGGGCATTAGAGTCACCTATGGCTGTTAAATATAACATATCAAGATTCGAAAGGTCCCGCAAACAACACATTTCATGTGTCTTCATTTCATGCCACTCTGAGTGTGACCGCCAAACACCCACTGTCACGGTCCCCAAGGAAAAGCTCAACGTTCAGTGACAGATTGTGTTACCACATGATTTATCATCTAAACTAGGTCACTTCTGATAATAAAACAGTTCTGTTAATAATTAGAAGGAACAATGCCATTAACAGCACTGTCCCGGGCACATATAATTTACAATTATTAACATAATTACTTATAAGACTGAGTAGGTAATAACTTCTAATGAATATTTAAAACTTTTCATTCGTAACTGTTCCTAACTGAGGCACCTATTTGATTTTGTTGAACCATAAAGGATGCGGATCACAAAGAGCAATCCTCTTCCACGTCACAGTCTACTCAAGTTGCTCTCCGTTCTTTAGAGCAAGAAGAACAGAAGCACCAGCAAGAACCTAAAACCGTACCCACTGGTCCCAACTCACAGAGGGACTACCCCCTAGAGGGTCAGGTAGGTTAGGTGGGCCAAGAAGTAGCTGCAGGGGGCGGGGGGGTGCTCTGCATAAGCCTGTGGCCAGCTAAAGAGGCAGGGGTGAGTAAGAAAGTGGGTGGCTGAGGGCAGAGGGCGCGTCTGAGAGCCAGCCGGGCCCCCAGCCTCACCCGCCACATCCATGGCAAAGTCTCGCGGGCAGAAGGGGAGCCTGGCGTGTCCGCACGTTGCAGGCAATCTCTTCCCCCCTCCCATGTAACACGAATTTACACAGGACGCCTGACCCCCCCGAACCATGCAGTAGGCCGACTTTCTAAACATATAAAAATAGGTGACTCCAAATCTTAGGTTACTCAAGCAGAATTTTCAGGAGACCGTCAAGTACAGCGATTTTACGGAGACTGACAGGACACGACATCGAGGGCCCAGCGCGGACGGCGGGGCGCCCGCGGGGACCGCCGGGCACGGGGCGGGCGTCGGCCGCACTGACCTGTGTGCTGGCGGCGGTGCTTGGTGAGGGCGTGCCGCGTCCCGCCGGCGAAGCCGCAGAGGTCGCAGAGGAACGACTTCTCGCCTGTTGCAACAATAAACAGATGAGGGACCGCGGAGGTCACAGGTCATTAAAACATATCTATCAAGGCTTTCAGGGCTACTAATTCCTCCAATCAAATGTTTCCATGTAAATATGTCAAATGGGAATGGAATTACCACTGCGGTTTATTGACTGTGATAAAATCTGAAAAGCACCACTGAACATAATTACATACTTGTCAGACCCATAAAAATTAGCTTTATTATCAATGGAATGGTTTTGTACAACTTCATTTCTGGTAGATGTCTTCCAGATGGGGCTGCTTTATGCACTTGAACAGTTTTTATGCATATCCTGATTTTTTACAATTCCCATACATCTGGCCTTTCTGAGCTGAGTAAAGATTGCTTGGAATAGTTAATATACAGTATCCAGGATTCTGCTTAAATAAAACATATTGAATTTTCCAACAACTGAAGGATATTGAATTGGTTTTACCTGATTCTATCAGGTTCTTCTTTAATAACTTCCTACTTAATAATATGAATTAAATGGTTTCCTTGAACACACTGAAGATCCCAAGTAACAATAAAATCTACATTACTCAGTCCCAATAACAATTCAGTGCTGTTTATTTTTCTCAAACTTTCATGGCATAAAAAAGCAAGTCTAGGGATTACTAAAGAAATTGTATAAAAACTTCAATGATTCATCTTTAATGATGGTTCTGGATGGAAAACCTCTGCAACAATGAGAGACAGATTTGGCAGAGTCAGTATTTGTTAAAAGTGTGTAAATGCCCATTTTATTTTAGCATTTTTACACAAGTGAACATTCCCCCCCCCCAGTGTATAAATGCAATCTATCTTTTTTCCGGCAGCATATTTAGGCAGTAAGTGCTGCCAAGCCAGGCAGTTTATCCCACAAGGCTCAAAGGGAAGGGCAAAAGAGAATAAAAATGCTAACCGTGGAGCAATACAGCGAAATTATAAAATACGTTTCCAGAAGCAAAATAAATCATTTGTATCTATCCTTATGTACTTTACGCATCTAGATGTTTAATGCAACAAGTCTTTCAAGGGTTTTGCCCGAGTCAGCCGGCTCTGTTCTAAAACATTTTGGTATTTCATAACAGAAATTTAGCTTGCTGTGTTTGGAAAACGGTGGTTGCCTTTGTAAAGTCAGGGAAAAAACAGTAAATATAGGAAGGCAGAACAACTTCAGTAACCAAAAAGAATCCCCCCTTCACTTGCGAGTATTAGCTTTGTCATCTAGATGCACACGTATTAATAAAGAGAGTTTTAAACCAAATTATGTTTAATCTCATTTCCCAATGGTATGTGAAAATGTTCATTGTTATCATTTATGAAATAAAGTTGAATTTAAATATTTTTCCTATCTCTGCTTTCCTATTTTGGGGTTGAATTTGTCCCTTGGCATCATCATCTCAAGATTAAAGAAAAAAAAAAGAGTAGATGGTTGCGAAGAATAAAGTTTAATTATAATCACTCA